>PNEQ01049616.1:0-79921 GCA_003012365.1 Medauroidea extradentata
TTCTGTACTTATTTCGCTTCTTCTTCTTTTCGATAAACACAGCTACAGCAACGATTTCCTCTACGTCCATTTTCAAGCACTGATAGAGAAACAATGTTCCGTACTTTGGTCCTCGGTCGCTTACATTTGGTATGCTGGTTTCTGGTCGCCAGCAACTCGGTTGCCGGCAACCAGTCGACAGTGCGTAAGGGCTCTAAGAAGTTAAGTATTGCTACCGTATAAAGCGTCTATAAAAGTAATTTTCTTAGCAACTGAACAAATCTCCCGAGGTTAAGACTTTGCAACATGATGGGCTCTAAAATATTTAGTCGTAAGCACGGTCGTAGAAGTACAGATCGGGATACTCGCCTATCTGCCAATGTATTTTGCTTGACCCCCTTGTTGTTTGGCTGTAGTTCATTAAGTTACCGAAATTGCTGAGTATCTTCGGCACTGCAGTCAGGGCAGTCGGGCTCAAACTCCGCCCACTTTCTTCCTGTGTTTACATTATAAAATAAATAATGATTGCTGGAGCCATGCTTTAGGATTGTGAGCGAAGGATGTTTTTCATAAATCGGTAAAAAAAAAATATGTTTTGAAAAATTGTTAATCTTAGTGGGAGAGACGTGGGCGGATATTGAGGCCGACTGCCCTGATTGCAGCGCCAAAGACGCACAACACTCTCGATAACTTGGCGCACTACAGCTGAACAACAAGGGGGTCAAGTTTCCAGGCGAGTGTCCAGACCTGTTCTTCTACGACCGTGGTCGTAAGACAAAGCAACTGCTGTACCATCACACGTGTCTTGGCAAGCAGGCAGCAGAAGAGTTCCAATCAGGTGAGAGAGTACAGAGCAGTAGTATGTGTGCTATCTTAAGGCGGCCGCCTGCCACACGCTTCAAATGCGTTGTACTGTGTTCGTATAGGCAGTTCTGAATAAAGTGAGCACTCGAAAAAGCCCTGCTAAAGATCTATTTCCAGGCAATTCGTATCTTTCCGCGTGTAGCAGCTAACGACGGGAAAAGTCTAACCTCCTGGGACACGTCACTTTATGTTTGCGCGTGTGAGATAAATTGTTCAGTCGATAGGTACTTATATAGTTTGATAAAAAGAAGTTTATTAATTATATAAAATACAATTATATCGCTGTCGATTGATTTTGTTCCAGTATTGTTGTATTTAAATACGAATAAACACGGAACTATGTTGTGTTATTTCGTTGCCAACCATACAAGCAGTAAGGTGACTATCGGTAATGTTGAATTATACGTAGTAACAGCTAGTGATATTTTTCAAAGGTTAAATATTTAGTGTTCACTTTATTCCGAACGGCCTATAAACAGGTTTTTTTCTACGAAAATTTTCCACGTGCGCCCATTGTGTCAACGTACGAAAAGAAAACAAACTTCAGACAAGGTCGGAACCTCATTATTATGACGCCACGCTCATTAAAAACACTGTTTCCGAACGCTCCAACATGGCTAAAAACGGCCTTTTCAGAACGCCGAACTTCAAAATGTACTAACCGGATGTATGTAAAATTCAGGTCGCGACCTGCACTGAACTTAGTTGCAGATTTTCCATGAATAAAATTGTATGGGCACCGCTTAGTGTCCCATAGTAAAAACAGTTCGGCGGGAAGCTTGCACGCTAGTTCAGCGCTTGGCTCGTTGAGGCGACGCGGCATTTGATGCGCGCTTCAAGGTCGACCTTACTGCTCCGTCGCTTTTGAGCCTCTCACGCGCGGGTAGACGGCGTCCTTAAGATGCTAACATGTCTCTACGTGCAAGAAGCCGAACGGCTCGTTACAAAGAATGAAACTTAATTTCATTTTTCTACAGCAGAAGGAATTTAAATGTCAAGATGTAGAACAGAATGATTCTCTAGCAAGCGAACGTCTATTTACAAGTCTTCGTATTAGCACCGACATTTTGTTCATGTCGGAAGATATTCACATCGCACAGATCCAAAATCGTCATGTAAAATTTTAAAATGCTGGATCTGATCATAGCTCTGTGCATGAAAGTTATTTTTTTTTTTTCTGTAATTATAAATGACATTCTCTTCGGGTGATATGAAAAGGTAATTTTAATCCCTTCATAAGTGTTCATGTTTTAAAGCAACAACAATAATAAAAAGTAATAAAAATTGTATCGTTTTCGAGTTCCGTACCAATGACTAAGTCGTCGCTAGCGCGAATTTTATATTTTGTTCTTACTGATAAAACTGTGATTACAATCGTGTTGAAGCTTTTCAATTGTGGTCTTCATTTCATGTCGTCTATCGTCTTGTTGCGTGCTTGTATGCCTTTATTACTTGTCGTCCACCATTGTACATACCATACTGTTACTACGTCTGCCAACCTTACCACTCCCACCACCATATTTCCCAACACTACATCTCCCTTTCCTTTTTATCTTAAATCACAAAATATATAATTAGGTTATTAAACTCATTCACAAAGCACATGTCTATCAATCACAAAGCGCACTATTAAGTCACTCCGCTCTGTCCCAAAGCACTTGTCACTATACTCGTCTATCACAGACCCAAACTCTGTGGTCGTAGCACCCTTCGTCCACTCTGGGTTCTGTAGTTTTCCTTTCTCTCTGGTGTGTCCTTCGGGAAACCCCGGAAGGGTTGCTCCACCGGGGACTCTGGTGGCTGCTGCCCCTCTTCCATTTGCTGCGGAGGCTTTTTCTGCGGCGACCGGTGTTCTACTGCTGGTTCTTCAATCTGCCGCTCCCTCGCTAGTCTCGCTACAATCTCTCTCTGTCCATACTGTGGTACTGCTACCAGCTGTCTCCTGTTGCGCCTGACCACACGCAAGTTAGTGTCAACTCTGTATGACCGAGGATACTCTGTAGGCCCTTGGACATTCCCATATCTTTGAAGGTCTGGTATCCAGACTTGTGTACCTTGCATCAGGGGCTTTAGATCTTTGGTACTGTGCCTTCTGTCATAGTTACTTTTGCTACGCTCCTTAAGATGGCTATCCCGGCTCTGAATCTCCTTCAGCATTCTGTTCTTCCATTGTGGTTGCAGCAAAGCAGGGTTTCCTGGAAGTGTGGTCCGTATCTTCCTGCCAAACAATAACTCTGCCGGCGAGAACCCTCACTCAAGTGGTGTGGCACGATATGCCAATAACCCTAGATTTGGGTCACCGTGTTTTGACATAATTTTCTTCGCTAATGCCACTGCACGTTCTGCCTCCCCATTCGATTGTGGAAACTTGGGGCTAGAGATGCGGTGTTCAAACCCATACTCATTCGAGAATTTTTTGAATTCTGTAGATGTGAACTGTGTTCCCCCATCGCTGCGGAATGTTTCCGGGATGCCGTGCCTGGTGAAAATACTTCGTAGCTGCATGATAACATCCTCTGCGGTCATTCTCTCCAGCCGTACCACCTCAATGTACCTGGAATAGTAGTCCTGTACTACCAGGTAACGAACTCCTCGAAGCTCCATTATATCTGCACCCACTAGGGACCACTGTCATTCCGGCAATGGTGTGGGCATCAAAGGTTCGGCATGCTGTTGCTGCCGTTGTTGTAAGCATTGTGTGCAATTATCCACCATTATTTTAATATCGTCAGAGATATTAGGCCACCACACCGACTCCTTTGCCCGACGCCGGCATTTTGCGATACCCATGTGCCCTTGGTGGATCTTGTTCAACATTTCAGCCCGTAACATTTGAGGTATGAAGATTTTGCCTCCATATCACACCAGTCCACTCTGATATGTCAGCTGACCTCGATGCGGCCAAAATACTGAATGCTTGTTAGTAAACCCTTCCTCGATGTCTTTCTCCAGGATCTGACACGTATCGTCCGAATCTTGCACAGACTTGATGTCATTTAAACGCGTTTCGGAAAAAGGGGCTTCTTGCAGTACTTTTTCAATGAACAATTCCTCTTCCACTGTTTCAACTGCACAGTCTGTTGGTTGTTCCACCGGGGCCCGTGATAGTGCATCCGGCACGTACAACTGTTTTCCGCTGGTGTATGAGATAGTGTAATCAAAAATTATCATCCTCATTCTCAGCCGCTGTAATCTTGCAGTGAGGTCAGATATTGGTTTGCTGGCCATCAGAGTAACTAAGGGCTTATGATCGGTAAGGATGGGGAACCTGGTTCCTAGGACGTAATCTCTAAACCGTTCACATGCCCACGTGATTGCCAGTGCCTCCTTTTCAATCTGCGCATAACGCTTTTCTGTCTCGTTTAGGCTTCTAGAAGCATATGCCACAGGCTTCCATATGCCGTCACGGCACTGCTCCAGTACTCCCCCTATTCCATATGCTGATGCATCTGCTTATATTCTGGTTGCTGCTGTGCGGGAATACAGTGCCACTGTAGGTTGTTGCGCAATTTCTTCCTTCAGTCCCCTCACAGCCTCCCGTTGAGATGTTCCCCATACCCATTCAGTTTCTTGCCGCAGCAACTCTCTTAGGGGTTGTGTTTTTTGTGCTAGTTGCGGAATAAACTTCATAAGATAATTTACCATACCCAGAAATCTTCTCAATTCAGTTATGTTGGTAGGATCAGGCATCTCGGTAATAGCTTTTGTTTTCTATGGGTCTGGTTTGACTGCTCCTTCACTTATCACGTGTCCCAGAAATTTTACGGTCTTTTCCCTGAACCTAAACTTCTCTTTGTTAAGGATTATCTCACTCGACCTTAACTGCTCTAGCACTGCCTCCAGTCTCTGATCATGCTCCTCCACCGAGCGTCCACATACAAGAATGTCATCTGCCTGGTTTACAACTCCAGGCAGTCCCCCTATCACCTGTTGCATTCGGCGTTGATATTGTTCCGACCCGGACTTGATTCCGAACGGCAGCCTGTTGAAATGAAAACGCTCGAATGGTGTGATGAAAGTGGTAAGAGGTGCTGTCTCTTGGGTCAGGGGAACTTGCCAGAATCCTCTCGATGCATCCAGAACCGTGAACAAGTTTGCATCCTGCAATTGGGCAAGTGACTCCTCGACCGAAGGTAGCTGTAGCCTCTCCCTGCTGACAACTTTATTAAGCTCCGTACAGTCGACACATATCCTAATCGCGCCATTTTTTAGTATACTTTACTATAATCATCATTCTCACTTGAATATACGTTACAGTATTACTACTATTACTACTACGTATTATGCGTTGATATGTGCGGTTAAAATTACTGGGAAAAGTAAATTGAAACATTTTTCACGAGAGAAATAATGACATTTTTAAAGGAAAATTAGTAGTTGAAACTTTTAAACGATAATGAACCACATCGTGACTGATGAAACTAACCTTAAATGGAAACCATCTATATTATCCGATCAGGTCGGCTAATAAGTATTTATTGTACATAAGCACAATTTTCCCCCGTGTTAAGCACAATTCTCACAGAATCAATTGTGTTTACAAAACATGGTTTTCTTAAAGACGTCGTGTCATCTACAGAGAAAACCAAATTCTATTAATCAACAATTTAATATTATTCACGTCGAAACTCTAGAAGGCGCGTTACCGGAAATAACACAATTTTACTTCTACAGTATCACCTACTATGCCACGTAGTGTTAAGACAGTTAAAAATAATTGGGTGAAATATTGAGTGGACAGTTCAGTTACCCCTGTGTACCTCTGCCAAGACAAACGAGGACGCGTAAATACCAATGACCTAATAAAATAAGTTTTACATTGTTTAAAGTAAACTTTTCGCATTACGTGATGTACTGTAGATTATGTCTAACAATTTGAACTTGCAGTAATCACAAGTAAAAGTGAATAGTGGAAATGAAATATTTTTCTTTAATCACATTAACAGAATTAATTTCTTTAGTAATACAATGAATGATAAATATTGCTGTTGTTAGGTATCACATTTCGGAACGTGCTGTCGTTTTTATTAGCGTTAACAAATTTAGAAACGGGGGAAAATAGGAATACTATGTACGTCTAATTTGAAGGATATGATTTTGTGTGTGTGTGAAACATAATGTGTGAAAATTGGAATAATTAATGTTATTTGTACAACTAAATACCATAAATGCCTACCAAAGTTGAAGTTAAATAACTCGAGTCGTAAAATTGTGATTTCGATAAATGCTGATACTAAGCAGATCCAAAGCTTGTGCTGCAAAATATTACTGCAGTGGTGTGTGAGACCTTCTTTGAGATTTTCATACACATAGTATGTTTACTTATCATTTTTAAAACAAATAAAGTATTGAACTCCGATTGAGAACAATACCTGTTTACAAGCTAAGTGCGGATATGATTGACATCGATTTCAGTTAGCTGGGAGAATTTGTTCATTTGAAAAATGTTTAACCTGAAATTAGGTAATTCGGCTGAAGTGAAATAAATAATCATAACTTATTTTTTATTTCTCATTCTGTTATATTAGTAGGCCTACATTACAAAACGAACTGGACATGGAGACAAGGGAATTACTGTGTTTTTACAATAAAACTTAACTACTTCTGAGGATCAGGTATTCCTACAGACGATCTGCAACAAACACGCACTTGCAGTAAACATAAAATCCGTAGTTCGAAACTAAAATTTCCGTGTGTGCTTGTTTACTTTCAATTCGGGTTTAGTTCGATCCGCGTTTTCTTGTTGTTCTACAGTCGATTCAAATCGTTACGATCCCAAATTTTGAAACTCCTATCGAATTGGACTTTTTTTATAAAAATTTCTGAGCGGCAAGTGTTTTTAAATGTATTTAAATTTTACATGTAAATGTACTAATAATAACACAATAGTTAATATAGACCACGTTCTTGTCTCTGGAAATACAGATTATCAGCGCAGGGGACGAGGCTGGTAGTGTGATATGGTGTAGTATTGTTGTTTCAAATCTTTGGTTAAAGTGTCTAAATTTGCTACTGAAATTACATAACAAAAAATATGAAAAAAATGAATTTACATTAGCATGTAAAACGCATTAATAAACAGTTTCAAACAACTGTTTTTAAAAACAGAATGTGACACGTAATTCCTCATGCTTTAATCTAGCAAGGGAATGCAGTAATTGAATACAATTTTTTTCTGATTCTTGCTGTAAGGACTGCAAAATTAGAATGTAAAGTTCGTTTAAAGTGTTAAACATATATTTAAAAGTATTTTCTAAAAATAATATGTTTCTCCAATACTTGTATTTTATGTCTACTACAAGATGAATAATTTCAAGTTCATTTTAACGTTATTTATTTAGGGACTAATACCCCTTAATAAATGTGCTGGTGCTGCACATAGACTTCCACAACACTCAGTGCTCAAGCATATAAAACTGTTATAAACATTTACATTTAAAAAATCTACTTATTCGGTGTTGTACACTGGAGATTTGTATTAAACGAGGTGTCTCTGAACCACTACAAGAACTTGCTGATAATTTGCAACAAACTTCTCTTTGATTCATTTATTTATTCAATGTACTACCAAAGCTTTATGTCTGTTTTAAAACGTTATATACTCTGCTGAATGTTTGACTGTTTCTAATTTCGTGCGGAGAGAGCAGATAAAATGTACTTAGTATTTCAGACGCTAGTCAAAAAACTCTCCAAGACAAGAAGAGACGTAAGTCCCGCCTCACATTATCTTGAAGCAAAACATATTCTCCTTAAGAGACTTCCTATCTTCACATGTCAATATGTCATGATGCAAAGATGAAGGTATTTTACAACATTTTAAATCTTTTTAAACTATATACCTCAAAATTACATATACTGTACGCGTTTATTTGTAAAAACTACGTAATTGTCATTTGATACAACTGTGGTAGTCAGCAGAGTAATTAATGGAAATAATATTTTAATAAATCAAATCTGTCTCCTATGCACATTTTCAGCTTGACACTGTAAGGTATAATATTAAAACTTAGTTATGTTAGCTCCATGCACATTGTGTAACCTCCATGGTATATTTAGTAACTGGATGTGATAACCGTTAAAGTGGATAATTTTACTTACATGGAACATAACTTGAAACTGACTAAACAACACGGTCGTGTATTTCGTGTAATGTAATGTTACTGAACGTTACTGTAATGTTAACTACATTTTAATAATGAAACTGATTGATGGAAGCCATGGAGGAAAACACAAATAAAGAATATCTTCTCAATCCCAAGGAAAAAGCTTGGTTAAAATTGAGAAAACACTTTCCTGAAGGACGGAATTGACACAATACAAGATGGCTAGTCAGCGCTTTATTTACATAACTTTAGAGTATTTATTCACAAAAAAAGTTAACTTTATTGGCTATTTTTAAACAGAAATTAAGAACAGTAAGTAAGTTACATGTTTACTCAGTTGTGGCCAGCAATACTATGCCATTCACAGTTGTTAAAAGTAACAGTCGTTTTATTTCAGACACACGGAGGAAGGGGTTTGTGACACGCCATGGAGATGACATTGTTTCCTTACATGTTCAGTTTAATAACACAATTTTATGTAAACCACGGCCGTAGAAGAACAGGTCTGGACACTCGCCTGGATATTTTACCCCCTTGTTGTTTGGCTGTAGTTCACCAAGTTACCGAGAATATCGTGTTTTATTGGCGCTGATGTTACGGCGGTCGGATTAAACTCCGCCCACTTCCTTTCCGCTAACATAAACAATTTATCAAAACGTATTTTTTTATCAATTTATGAAATACTTTCTTCATTCACAAATTTAAGAAAAGGCTCCAGCAAACTTTATTTACTTTATAAATTTAACAATGGAAAAAAGTGGACGGAGTTTGAGTCCGACCGCCCGGAAAACAGCGCCAAAAAGTACGGCATTCTTGGTAACTTGACGAACTACAGCCAAACAACAAGGGGGTCAAGCAAAATACATTGTTAGATAGGCGAGTGTCCAGACCTGTTCTTCTACGACCGTGATCTAAACCGAAGTAATAGTTTGTGCGCGACAGTCAGACATTCTGATGCTAAGAAAGAAGTTTCGTTGCTGCTAGAGTAAAACCTTATCTCAAAATTGCTACATAGCCCTGTCTCTGCTTTTGTTTACTGTTAATTATAGTTTTTAAATAATTAAGAGAATTCGCTGACAAATTTAACCAGGCAGTGATTATGTCTCAAATATTCTACCTAACAACCGTGACAGAAGTTCTTTATTCAGAGTTTTTACTGGAGTACATCAGAGATCTTCAAAAAGAAACGAGGATGTATCTGTGACCAGAAGAAATGTTGACAGATTTGTATAAATAATAATAATAAGAGCCATGGTGATTATTTTCATTGTGGTGTTTGGTGTGACAATGAGGATAGGGACGGAGGGAGGGGGGATAACGATAATGTTGACAATGGTAATGATGGCTATGATAGAGACTGACGGTAACTATGTATTATGGTAATGTATGTGCGATTGTGACGGTGGTGGGCATGATCATAATTGTTACGGTGGTAAAATAAAATGTGACATTTAAGGGACAGTGGATTTTCACGAAAATGTTTTTTTTTTTTTACCAAATTGATTTAATGTCGTACATGTATATCTTCAACTCTGTTTTATAGTCAGTGATTGTATGTCTTAACACTCATGCTTCTTGCAGTTCTAACCACAAATCACAGACTGTGGCGTTGCAGTAACCTTTGTTCTGATTGGCTCTATGGAATAAGTGACGCCTCCACACACAGACACACTGCCAATAACTATGAAGCATAGCTGCAGATGTGTACGTACTACAATGAAACCAGATGACGTATAAATATTTTCGCGAAAATTCATGGTTCCTAGTGATAATGATAACTGTAATAGTGATGACGACGCGTACGTTGCTGGTTGAAGATGATTTATTGATTGAGCTTGATGATTGATGACTAATTATTAAGTTAATGAATGATTAGTGTTATGACGGTTAGTTTAACGATACCGATGACGACTTACCATAGCATGCCTGGATACACGTGAAAGTAAGAAGAAAACTTTCGCAACCAGACGTGTCAGCAAAAATTCCAATACTAGATAAACCCCCACTCTAGACAATTTTGTGAGTTGTACACTATGAACTCAGAGTCAATAAATAAATTATAAGACCACTGAATAATTAATGTTTCTTCTTAGCATTATAAAATATTCTTTCCTTCCACTTTCGTATACAACTACAAATGGTGTGGTTTTGAAACTTTGCTTCTCAAATATAAAATGGTTCAGTACACTGTTGTCATCGCAATCCAGATTTATACCGACGTAGATACATTTTTAAGGTGACGAGACATTATAAGCTTACATGTTTGCGAAATATGAAAAATTTAATTATTTTATACAAAGGAATTAAACTAACGTAGGTCAAATTAAGGCATAGATAATGGAAAGAACATTACTATACACCCAGTACCACAGTGTATGATACTGACAATCTCAGGCTCATTAGTATTGTTTCTTATAACTATAGTGGCCGTTTTACAATTACATATACAGTGTTTCTGTTAAATAAACCTTTTCTAATGAACTGTAAAACATAAGCGGCAAGATAGATATTTGGTAATGGTTTCTTGTTGGGTGCCTTGATAACCATGAAGTCAACAACTGACGGTAAACGTGTAAACACACGGGGTAGCATAAGGTCTGAATGAGGGTGAGGGGAGTGAAGCCAAGAGGGAGGAGAGGTAGCCACCAAATTTGCCAGTCGCCATACTGTTTTAACCTCAAAAGTACACATCAGAAGACTGGTATTTTTTGGGGTAAATTGTTGTATTATACTCTTTAATTGATGTTTTAGGTTGAAAACTCTATATTTTAGCCCTGTTTACACACTTCCTAACTTATATTTCCTCAATTTTTAATTAGTCGGCCATATTGATGATACCAGCCATGTCAAGCGTTTGTTTGGTTACAATTCCCAGCGACATGCTCCATCTGGACCTTTCTAACATATTTGTGTAGACATATACTTTCCCGTGTGACTGTAAAGTCAGAGTTTAGTTACAGGTGTGTCGGAACCACGGCCGTAGAAGAACAGGTCTGGTCACTCGCCTAGAAACTTGACCCCCTTGTTTGGCTGTAGTTCTCCAAGTTACCGATAATGCTATTCATTTTTGGCGCTGTAATCCGGACAGTCTAGCCCAAACTCCGCCTACTTCCCTCCCACTAAGATAAATAATTTATCAAAACGTATTTTTTTTTATCGATTTATGAAATACTTCCTTCGCTCACAATTTTAAATCATGACTCCAGAAATCTTTATTCACTTTATAATGTTAACAATGGAAAAAAGTGGGCGGAGTGTGAGTCCGACCGCCCGGATTACAACGCCAAAAAGTACAACATTTTCGGTAATTTGACGAACTACAGCCAAACAACAAGGGGGTCAAGCAAAATACATTGGTAGATAGGCGAGTGTCCAGACCTGTTCTTCTACGACCATGGTCGCAACCAATTCTGGACACATAGAAATGTACGTACTACATGTAAGTATGCACGGCCATTGAAATAAACAAGGCCTTCTTGATAATAAGCTCGGATATGGTTACACAGATTGTTGACTAGTAGACTACTGTTGCACCTCTGCATATAATTTTTGTTGCCAATCACAAACAGCCTGAATTTATGTTAAATAATTGCCTGCTGTTTACTTCTTGTATGTAATACTGTCTATAACTCCGTACATAATATTTGCGACATTGGTCCCTTGTGTATGGTAAGAAACATGTTATTGTGTAACAAAGTTTGTTGACAATCCCATGTAGGTTTAATTCCAGTGTCAAATATTTTCTCCTGCTCTAAATGTTCTGTATTGTTGTGTAATGCTAATTGGGGAAAACCTAGATTTGCTGAACCGATTTGCTGAACCTCTGTATTTGCCTTCCACATTGGGTTTAATTTTGATTTTACTTAAGTGAAAACTAGAGTGTTTATCTCCTTTGTTTTTATTGTTTTGCTGATTTTGTTTTTATTGTGTGTAATAAGTATTGTGATGCAACATTAGAGCTTTCCATAAACAAATTTGCCTGCCATCTTAAATGTATACTTCTTGTATAAAAGATCCCTAACAGAGCTATGCTCAAGGGGATCAATAATATATCTTTGTAATATTGTATTTTTGGCATTGTGTATGTAAATAAATAAAAAATCACAGTGTTAAAATTAGTGTGATGGGATTTATGTGTTAGATTCCCTTCATAAATAAAAAAACTATTGATATATGAATCACTACATAAACCTTTGTAAAGGTTTGTTCAAAAAGTTTTTAGAATCTTTATTTAATATAGTTATTAAGTTGCAGAAACATGCATGGGAATAATATTCACAGACATACAAAAATTACATTAAAAAAAACC
The DNA here is from genome assembly GCA_003012365.1 of Medauroidea extradentata. NCBI lineage: Eukaryota > Metazoa > Arthropoda > Insecta > Phasmatodea > Phasmatidae > Medauroidea > Medauroidea extradentata. Next base: position 12,256 of record PNEQ01049616.1, read on the forward strand.
CATCCGGTAAAATTTTATATTACATACTTTATTTATACACGACATTTTCTTCAAACTTTGCAGAATTGCATAAATAAATTAACAATGGTATAAGAAAGAAACTTCACAATAAAACATAGTACACTGTAAACGCCAAGGAATTATGAACAATAGAAAACTCCAGAAAGTGTAATGTTTCTTCACCACTAAACACAGTTATGAACAATGTTCTGGAAAACACAGAAAGTAAGAAACATACCCCACAATATGAAGAAAATTTTTCATTTAAGATTACAAGAGCAAACATCTAAAATGTATATCGATAACTGTGTACGGTAGACGATGCTCGATATCAACATTACCCTGATTAATACTGTTGCTGATGATACAGAATAAGAAAATTATCTACCTACTGTAAGTATTTTATCTCTATGTACTGAAACGTTACTTTTATTATCTCGATTTTATAAATTCTAAAACATATTTATTTGAATTTACAATTTATATGTACACAAGTAAGCAGAAAACTTATATTAGTTACTAACATGTTAACATACGCACAGCCATTCTGATATTATAACAGTTCGTTTACTTCATCTAACATTTTTCTCAGTAACAATTTATTTAAATTTGAACAATTAAGTTATCGTTGTGGAATGAACACGGTTATTTTGCCCATTGTAATGAAAATACGTCAAAAATTTCTACATTTTTAAAAATAACTATTGTAGATAAACATCTAATGTCAAAGTTCACAAGCTACTAAAGAAATGTATGTATTGTAGGGAATTGTTTTTATGTGTAGTTTACTTTTACTGTATTCTCTAACCCTGCTATGTTTTTAGTATTTAAGTGTTATCTAAGATTATTCTCGTTACATTTGAGATAATTTAGATAATATATTTTTACAGTGTTGCAACCAGTTACCGCCGACCAAAACAGAACAACAGATAAAACGATATATGGCCTGCTTCTTAAGTTTACATAGCCGATCTGGAAATATCTCAAAAAGTCTAAATAAAATCATACCATTACATAAAAAACCCTGCAGCAACTATTATATTCTTCATAAACAATCGTATTAAAATTCTAGTTTGAGAAACTATTTAAATGTATAACTTTTTAATAATCAATGCATTTTGCTAGCCAAAATTTTTAAACAGCATTTGTGAAGAAATGTTGTAGCTTAAGTTCCATGATATAATCGATAGGTTTGCAACATCACAACAAATTACCCTTTATTACTCTGGCATTATATATTAAATATAAATATTTGTTTCCTATTTTCAAAGATAAGTATGATACTCTTGCTAAGTATTATTTGTATTGTTTAAGAATTAGACTCTTCGGAAGTTAAATATGTATTCATACACTCTCAGTTGCTACTAATTGCCTTATTCCAAACACCTGACATTCTACAAGTTAATCAACGATATTTTTCTAGGACTTTCGGCAAATAAAGTTGCTTTATTCCCACCACAGTATATTGCATTTTATTTCTCATGTGTAACAGAATGCATTTTCTTAATTTCGATGCCTTTATGAAATATTTCGGCACTAGATTTAAGGTGCCCGTACTGTAAAGTGTGCCAATTACGTGGATTCACTTTTGCAACATGTGTTTCAGTTTATAGTCTAGCCTTCCATGAAAGAGATACATACAGTTTCTTATCTCTCTGTAATACTTAAACTCTTATACTAATAACTCTGCATTATACAAAAGAGTGAATTCCAATTTTAGGCTATATAGTTTTAAAGTGAGTAAACTAGGTTACACTTTCTCCTACTTAACCATCAAGTTTGAACGTTTTACGTACAATATTTTATGTAAGATGTAGGAACGCGAAAGTTCGTAACACGAAGACAAACAGTTTACACATACTCGGTATTTTTTATTATATATAACTGCGTGATTCACGTAGAAATTTATGAATTATTTTAACGTAGTAATTGTTTTACGATTCATCTCTGAAAAGTTATTAACAACACGCATACATATAACTAGGGGCTGGAAAATGTCGTGGTTTCAATGGCCTGCATGTTAGATTGCACTGTCCTATGCATACTCAAACCCCGACCATTTGTCCATCAGCTGCTCCTCACCGGAACAACAGACAATGAAAGAACTGACGGGGCTTGAGTATGTATAGGAAAATGGATTCCAACTTGCAGGTCATTGAATCAGCGAAATTTTCCGGCCCTTACGTATAACTCATATAACACGTAATAGTGATGCAATAAATCATTAAATAAATATAAAATGTAATTGCAAAACACATGCACACAACAATTTTATATGAATTTTACAACATAACATACATTCGATATAGTAACGAGTACAATTTTGTAATGAACAGTTTCTGCAAAATGTTACACGAAATGATAGTTCACTCTGAATTCAAACTGTAAGTAAATAACGAAGACATCCGAAAACTCTACTCAATACTTGAGCTACCACTAAACATAATAACGACATAATTCAGGGGCCGTTATAGTACTTATTTTGAAATTAATCTTATGCTTTACAAAACTGAGGACTAAACTATTTCCTATATAAAAATAATATTACAGTTATTAAAACAGGTTTAATATTTCTTAACAAAGTGACAATTGTACTATGTACACAACTATTACTAACATTTAGAGTCAAACCATAAAAATTTACTGTAAAATAAAACACTTTCAACGCTGAAAATCTTATGCGAATAGACGGCCACTTATATGTAGTAAACTTTAAAAAAATTAAAAAGTTACCAATTTTGAAAGGTTTCTCTGTAATATCCGATGCCTAAGTTGTTGACGTGATAAAAAATGCTGCACTTCGTTTGCATTTCAATTACGAATTCATTACTCTACAAAACATGTAAAAATTTATACATCTATTATATGCAAGTGGGTACTGCCGATACAGGCATGTCGTTAATAATTAATTCATATTTTAGGAAGAAACATGGGGTATTAATATATATTGTTATATATTAAAAATATTACACGATTGATGTAATTGTTAGGTGTATAACATGTTTGGATGTTATAAAATCGTTCCTTTTTACCATAAAATTTGTTTTTGCGTTACGCTATTGTAATTTTATTTTATGTAAGTATAAATTGTTCCAGCTACAAAAAATTTTCTTGGGAATGGGTTTACTTTTTTTACTTTTAAAAAACAGAATACAAACATAATACTAAATAAATGTTGTAATAGTGATATAATTCTTGTACGTAATAACTAGAGGAACGTAAATTTCGCAGATACATTCCAGGTCAGGTTGAACGCCAATTATGTATACTTCATTGTCATGTCTGTGACTTGCTGGCAGCTGTTACGAAACGCGTTTGTCTACTGCAAGCCAGTAGTAAATAAGGAAATAATGCGAAGTGCTATCGCTTGCTACCTGCTTGTACGGTTATAAGCTAATAGATAATCGATTGTGGCCACTGGGTGTATAGGACTGACAAGTCTAGGCAGCTGCCAGATGAATCCGCGAAACTGACGTACCTCTAGTAATAACAGACATGTTTAAAATCTTAAAAAATTCTAAATTAGAATGTTTATAATTTATAACAATAACATACCATTAAAACACTAATTTTAATTTAATTACTACTAAATAAACATTGAAAATTATATTGTTTTTAATCATATATTATACAAATTCAATTATGACCATCTTTAATTTGATAAAATGATATCAATTTTATTTATAGCTTATTTATTTTAACCTACTTCTCTATACAAGCTACAAAATATTATAAAACTCTTAAGCTAGAAAATTTTTTTAAAAAACGTCAACCTTATTTATGTCTCATGTTTGTTCTGAAATAACAATTTAAATCAGTCGTGGACACAATTTACTTCAATATTTACAACCGTTGCTAATTATTAATCTCTCAAACTTTCATACTCATATTGCACATATAAGGCATAAAATGCGTATTGCAGTAGTAAGCTATTTTATTTTATGGCATATTTTACAGCTGAGTTTAAACTGAGTATTTATCTTAGTCACAAATAAGCAACGTGTGTTGCTTAAAAAATATATTATTAAATATGTAAGATCAGATAGTTATCGTTAGCAATCATAATTATAAAATAATGATAAAATTTAATTTAGTCACTCGGTTAACATATTTTTGTTTTACCAAAACCTACATGATTTTGTTTTATAATGTCGTTTAAGTGAATGTAAAACCAAAATCACTTTAAATTGTTAAATTAAGCGGTTGTACACTAACACATGCAATTATTTGTCAACAATAAAAAAGTATACAAAGGAAAGACCCACATACGTTGCAAAATGGGGTATTATTAAACACCAGTTGAAAGTTATATACTGTATTCACACTTTTTCCTTTACTTTTCGTTTTTTATTAAGTATGCGTTTTTAGTAAAATTACGAAACACTGAACACTATAAATAGATAGCTGAGACTCTGACTTGAACATATGACTTCATAATAAAAAGCTACCATCTACATAATATGAGATGTTAACACACACTTGTTCGGCTCGGCGTGGAGTCCCGTGCCTCGCGTCGACAAGCGAGAGAACTAGTCTTCTGAACAGTGTGACGGCGCGAACATGGCCGTGCCCGTGGTAATGTCTCCGTTCATGCGCGGAAGTAAACAGTCGTAGGTTCGTATAAAGGCTGCGTGACTGAGATACACAGAGTCGTGTGTTGGTCCGCGTGACGCACCAGTGTCCAGACAGACGTGGACAGGATGGAAGGTAAGGTGAGGAATGTCTCTGACAGAGCAACCGACGAGGAATGCTGAAGACTTCAGTTGCCTCTGAAGCAAGTGTTCCAGCAGCATTCCTTCAGGTCACTCAGTCACATCACGCAACACTTCTCTTTGATCTTGTTGGATCCGGGAAGCTTCTGGCGACCTCCCTTCTTCGGGTCGAGCTGCAGAGATATGTTGCGGTTCTTCTCCATGTTGAGCAACTCTTGGAAGAGCTCTTTGACGTTGTGGTTGGTCTTGGCTGACGTCTCCATGAAGTTGCAGCCCCAGCGTTGGGCCTCCGCCTCGCCGTCAGAGGCGTCCACCTCGCGGTTCTCAGTCTCGTCGCACTTGTTGCCGACCAACATGACAGGTATGCTGGCCAGCTCGGCGCCCTTCATCTCCCGTATCACCTCCCAGATAGGACGTAGCTCCTCCAGAGACTGTCGAGACGTCACCGAGTATACCAGGATGAAAGCATGGCCTTTAGAGATGGACAACCTCTGCATGGCGGGGAACTGGTGCGATCCCGTCGTGTCTGTGATCTGTAGAGTGCAGATGTTCTTGTTGCAGCTGATCACCTGCAAACACATATGCACACCAACTCAACATTCCCCCTCACATTACGTCCACCTCCGTATTATATGTACTCTGCTAGGTATTACGTCAGGAAAATTTCACACTTGCTTAAGGGCAATAACTGTTAATATTTTGTAATATGTGTTACTATGCGAGGCAACATTTACAGTAGCTATGGTGAAATCGACATCTCAGGACTATTTTACAACTAAAAACGTGTTGCAGTGTGACACATATTGCAAAGTATTAACAGTTACTGCCCATGTGTAGCTGTAAAATTTTACTCTTTACACACGCTATAAACTACATCTAATATATATAATTCTCGTGTCACAGTGTTTGTTTCCATACTCCTCCGAAACGGCTTAACCGATTTCAATGAAATTTTGTATATACATTCGGTAGGTCTGCGAATAGGTTTTTATCTATTTTTATACTCCTAAGTGCTATTGTTTAGTAAATATTTTTAATTTAATAATTTTAGAACCCGGTCGATAACAGTGTAAGTGATAAATGGTCAGTTATCCCCACGAACTGATAGCAGTCTATCCCCACCAGGTGTCGCTGCTGTATTATTATTATTTATTTATTATTAGACCTCTTCCACTTATGTACCACATCCTTACACACTTACAATAAGTTATTTATGTGACAAAACAACGTTTCTCGGGGCAACTAGTTCATTAATGTAAATCCCTGCCTTTAAGAGGACTGTTGGTGTGTGTGTATGTATATATATATATATATATATATATATATATATAATTTCGTATCATAACTGAAAAGCCAGACAAAGTACCGACAGACGCCTCTTTATACAAATAACACATTTTACTTTTCTTTGGAATTACTGACCTCTTAGTTTTTACAGGCGTTATCTGACTATAATTAAATTGCGAATTACAGTTAGTATCTTAGATTTTATATTTCCTTAACTGTTTCATCATTACGCTTTATTAGATTGTAAATATTGTGCGTAATAATTTAATTTTGTTTTCCGAGTCTGAATTTTGAATTTGAAATGTACATGAATAAAATATTGGTTAAGGTCTAAATAAAAAAAAAAAAATCTACGCGAAGAGTAACATGGCCTCTTTAGACACTTCCTATTTGTGCTGTGTTTGAGGTTTTTTGCTCCTAAACGTGGCAGATACAAAACCTGTCTTACAGATTTTTTGGAAATTATTTTACATTAATGGAACAATTTTTAATTTTTTTAGTTATTTCTGTAGTAAATAAGTTTATGAATACTGTAATACTCTGTTCACTAAATTAACCAACGTATTAAAAGTAATTTTCAACGTAATTGGGGGAGGGGTTTATGTGATATCAACTTCCTTTAAGATTTCAGAATGTTTTTATTTTTATTTTCGTGTTTATAAATTGTTGGTCATAGCGCTTAGAAGAAATAAGGCTCAGTTACTACTAACAGACAGAGAATATCTGTAACCTTTAGGTTCAATTTTATACAGATGGAACAAGATCTTCCGTAGAGTATTTTGAGACATGGAACCCTAGTAGGAGCGGTAGTAGTATAGGACAATAGCTGCCAGTTTCGTTGTACGACAAACACCAGGGATATTCGAGAGTGAACAGTCAAGTATCAGGCATGTCTTGAGACTTGAGTTCTCATTTTAAACAATAAGGTAATTGAGGACTTAACATTCATAAGGGACTAAGTGCCAAAAAGTAAGTTTCGATATGATGACGAAAACAGTATATTGCGACAAACAAATGAGCAAGGAATTATCCAAATGTATTCACATATTTTTTACAACAGGAAAGTAGTAAATAGGAGCAATGGAACAGTAATTAATACAAAACACTTATAAACATCAATATATATATTTTTTCAATGACCTAGAATTAGAGCCGCGAATTTATGGCGAAAAGATTTTTGCAACATTTGGTTTCGATGCGTCATTCATGTGCACACCTGCAGCTCTGCTCCGTCGTCTGTGATTGGACGATTTTACCCTCACTGGCCTTTGCAAATTATAGACGTACAGACTCACAATTATCTTATTCTGATTGGTGAAGTCAAATGAGAAACGTGTCTGAACAAAGACACGCTGCCAATAACCTTGAAATAGAACTGCCGATGTGCATGTGAGTCACCGAAACAAAGTGGGGCAAAAATATTTTCGCGACAAAATCGTGGCCCTACCTAGAATGCTTTCCAGCCATCTAATTGTGCCGATGTACGGTGCGCATGCATATCACTAGGAGATAGCACTTTAGGTATGTCTTCGACCTAATGTTTTGGCACCTTTCTATGTACCTAACTCATTTTTGTCGAAAATGGTACTTAGCCCCTTTTGAATGTTGAGTCCTCAATTGTGCTTCACGTCTTGTCGACAGCGAGGTCATTATAAACGATGACACAACTTACCACAATAACAGAAGTTGGGAGAGGAGTCAGCCATGGCCTTTGTTAAGGTTGTTCAAGTGGGGAAAAAAAAATAATTTTATACTTGTATGAAATAGTGTTAGTTTTGTACACATTATTTGAGAGTAAACATACTTCTAACGGAAAAAAATTAGCTCATCTAGTTTTCCCGTAATGGCACTTTAAAGTCAAAATTTGCGTGTTTTTACTTCATACAAAACTTGAAAACCAGATAACATAATTAAATGAAAAAAATTACATCAAAACCACATGTCCTGGTTTATGGCTTGTAGCATTTAAAACCCGTTACAAAGATATTTATGTGAAATAAAAAATTTCAAAATTTAAAAATTATTTTTGGTACTTTTAGAAATTTATTTTAAACACAAAAATATTTTATAATGGGTTTGTATATGCTTCAAGCCGTAGACGGTGACGTGTAGTTTTGATGAGATTTTTTCCATTTCATTATATTTACTGGTTTTCAAGTTTTGTATGAAGTAAAATTATGTAAATTTTGACTTTGAAGTGACATTACGGGAAAACTGGCTGAGCTAATTTTTTTTCGTTAGAGATAAATGTACTCTTCAGTAATGTCTACAAAACTAACACTATTTTATACAAATATAAAATTATGAATTTTTCCCCACTTGAACGCCCTTAAGGCGCCATCCCAGCATTCGTCGGAAGTGACTTAGGGAAACCACGGAAAACAGAAATCAGGATGGCCGGAGCCAGGACTCGAACCCGGGTCCTCCCAAATGCGAGTCCAGCGTGTTACCGTTGCACTACCTCGCTCGGCGAGAGTTGGAGGGTTGGTAAAGTGGGTGGATGGTCTGCAGTGCGCTGCTGTGCTGATGCTGCACTGAACCAATATATGACAATGACGCCAGTAGCGACCATCTTCCGGACCAATCGTACTTAGGGACGATGGTTCATCGCGGGAAAACTTGACTGTTTGCTGGGTTTCAACGCACGTTCAGCTTACCAGAAGATTACTGGCTTTCTCTTGTACGTCGAGCTGTTGCCCTATTTGACTGAGACAACAAGCATTTTATTATTTGATGCCTGTTATTAGTCTGTAGACAGCTACGTTGCGTCAGACGCACATCGCCCAATCATATGCGTTGCAATTAACTGCAGCGATTTCAAGGGTACACTCAAAAAAATAGTTTGTAAATTTACCAGACGTGCGTATTGGAGCGCTAAGAAAGTAGGTACGGTAGAATAGTTTCCCAGACATGCATCGTAACACTCCTAAACCTAATTATAAAACAGTCAAATGATTACTAAAGTTACCAGCCTTGTATTGTAACATTTGTAAACGTTTGCATATTTACAAGACGGAAGTATGGTAACTGTCCTATACTGCGTCTGGGATAGTAACTTCCTAAACATACGAGGAAGAATTTTACAGTGTATGTTGGTACAAAACATTTTCGCGATACACCATCATATCATACTGTACTTAAAAATGACATGAACACAGCATATCATCCATTGCACTACACCGGCCTGTTGTTGACGAGGCTTAAGTGTTTAGTATAGTAAATAGAATATGTCAACCCTTCATTCCGTAGCTCAAAGTACGTAGTATCCTACAACCACGTGTTTAGGTTTTACCCCAAAAGTTACAAACACTATGCAGTGGTGGATGATATTTAAACAAAAATGGTCTGCATTGCAGAAATACTTTGCAGAGGATCGTAACATGTTAGGCTACTTGCAGCAAAGAAACGTTGTTGGAGTCCCGGAACTGTCGCGGGTTCAACGACCAGCAGCCTGGACTACACAGTCATGTATACACTCTGTCTTCAGCTAATCGCTCATTAGTCGCTGCTCCAATTAGTGGTCAGGTGTACATATGGCAAGGTAGTGTGGTAGTCAGTTGAGTGTTTTCACACAGGTTAGCTGTAGGTTCTGAGTCATCAAGCATGAGTTTCAGTAGCAGTTGTTCTCACAACATTAAAATACGTATACAATAGTTTGAAGTCTAGCGTATTCTCAAATGAATTCGCGAAATTTCCGGGTCATTAGTATCTGTGGCTGCAACAGAAAGCTACGATGTAATGTACTCAAGGTGTTTATTAGTAACACACCAGTGTTTACATTTTTAAATTGCATAACGGCAGAAAACGGCAGTAACTTGAAGTTTATTAATTCTGACATGTACTTACAGCAAAGCCACTAACGTAGCTAATTATTTAAAAGGGAACAAAAATTCCAAATTAAACGCCAAAACATCACAGAAGCCTAGAAACACATGTTCTTAGCGACAAGATAGATACATGAGATCAATTTTAATAATTCTGATAACCTCTGCAGTTTTCACATTTGACAGTGTACATGAAAAGTACGTTACTGCAACAACAGACGTTAGTGATTCGTAGAGACCTTGAAAAATTCGCGTCTTCTTTTCGGCACAAGCTAGAATTCCATTAACTGTATGTTTGTGTCACTCTCGTAACTGGCCTTTGGCTTACTTGACACTTCCTGGAAGTCTCTGAGCCAATAATGGAATTGTAACTAATACAGACCTATATCACTTTAACAACAAGCAGCTAATGACCATCTGCTGTCTGCTTCAGTTCACACATATTCTTGCAGGCTAGCCTACGGGTCAATGAACCCTCAGATTTTTCCTGTCTCTAGTGATTCGTGAGGTAGACCAGCAAAATGTGACAGATATGTAATCAGCCAGTTACTGAAGAAGATATTATCTCAAGTGTTTCCAAACAAAACTAGTGACGGAATCAGTGCGTTATATTTTTAAAACAGATTTTAAAAATGGCAACCGTCGACAAAGGAATTGTTGTGTCAGGAAAATAATTTTATACAATTTAATTCTGTAGGCAGTTAAGATAACGCAAGGAAACACGTTACAGGTTTCAATCGACATGTGTTAGTTGATTATTTCTTTGGAAACGAAACTAGAGCATCAGAAATTCCTTACACGATACTCAGATAAATATTGGCAGCTAAAAGATTAAGGAATTAAATTTGACCATCTTCCTTGTCATCTCCGCATGCACACGTCACTTGTCGACAGAAATGTCAAAAATGCATAGACAGTTACATGGACCAACGGTCTTCGTGTATCTTAAAAAAAAATACTCAGATTTTACTAGACAAATTTATTTTTGGACGTTTTATAAAATCATATTTGCGTTTAAATACGACTGCAGAAATATCAACAAAATTATTAAGCTCGCATAAACTTACAAACGATTCTACACAGTTAAAATTATGTAAATTCAGAAACAGCAGTTTATTGTTATTTCACGAAAATGCCCTCCATAGTTTAAATGTACGGCATTATTGCCCATTGTTACTTAATGCAAATTTATTTCATATTTTGAGTTTAAGGAAATGCAATTCATCAAATTAGTTTATCGGCACTTATTCTTTACTTTATGATTCTTATTGATGAATGTAAATATTTTTTTGAAAAATTGTCACATTTTCAGTTTCAGCATAAAAAAAATAGTAGAAATTCCTATGGCTAGAGAACCAGACATGCGTAATTTTAAGTTATGATTTTGAACCATCTTTACTTGCTGCGATTTTGTGGTGAAGTTTTCTAACAGTGAAGACTGTTTAAATATTGACAGGGCCATCATCGAATAAAAACAGTTCCTGCACTCTTTCTAACAGGAGAAAATTGCTAGATAACAGAATAATGCCACAGAATATTTAGGAATACAGATGTGAAATAGTTGGTAGGACAGCGAACTCAGTCACGCACGCCAGCAAAATGGCTTCCCTGGCCAGCAACATGGCGGATACGCCTTCCGCCAATCAGCGTAAGGTGGCTGCCCTGCTAGTTGGCAGCCGGACCAATAGGAAACCTACTCTAATACGCAGGAGCCAAACAGACACGGGGCTGGAATCAACAGCCTCGGGCAACCAATAAGCGGAGGAGTTCGCCCGTATCAAACAAGCCGCCACGTCATTTCACGTCTGTATTACTATTTAGTCTGTGATAATGCTTGTCTTTTGATTAGCTGCGTAGTCCTATGACCCCCTCCACGGAATATTTCGTTCTAATATATCTTCGACACTTGGTTTCTGTCGGTAGATTAGCAGAGGTGGAGACCATCTGAAGTAAAAAAGTTAAAAATTAACGTGAAGGTGAGTGACATTTACGACAAGTCCTCACATAGAAAAATAACGGAATTCTAGCGTGCCACGTGTGCTCTGTTTTAAATGAAAATGTAAATTTTATTCTCAATATCTTAATATATTTAAAGGAAACATAGGCTAAAATATGCATGCATGTTTTCAAAAACGTGACACTCTTGTTGAAAACATGTTTTGAGGCCACTCGGAAGAGTTTAAAATACTCTTTTCGACTGCTCTGTCTGGAAGAAATGCAAATTTTATTCGTAAAACAACCAGAGAGAAGAACTCGTTTAACTTTACGTCATATTTTCACAAATAAAAATACAGAGTCGCATAAAATAAGGCTACTACTAAAACACTGCGCGCAATGCGGTTTTATTCGTGAGTCGATAAAAATGCATTCAACCGATATTTATCTCTTCACGTGCGTAAATGTTAAATTAATTTTAAAATATTCGAAAAATAAGTCAACACAGCGCAATTTTAGTGATAATAAAACTCATGCTAGAAGTTTTAATTGGAAATTCTTACATGATACGTTATAAATAAAAATGAAACAGCAAAACAATGTCCTCAGCTGTCAGTGGATACACAAACGTATTGTTAATCGACTTCGCCCTGTTATAATAAGCAAGTTTTAAATTCTCATACACCATATTTGTGACGTTTATCACAGCAGCAGACCAGAAGAAAAAAAAAAAGAACGCGTTTACATTCCTGAAATCTGCATGTCCTCGAACGTCACGATTCAATAACCTTTCCTACATTGATGCCTTAAAAAAATACAATCAATTTAACCGGACGGCATTTTGTTTCGTTGGAATTTAAATGACCAGAGTGAATTCCCCTCTTTTAATCCGGAAACACGTCTGTCGAAATGAAATCAACAATGAGAAACGAATGGACGAGAGTTACTGATCCTCATTTCGTTATTTCGTACACGTCCAACATCAATCGTCAATTCAAGTCTCCGGAACTTATGCAAGAGTAAAGGAATCATTGATGTGGGTGTTGTGTAACCTCAGTAGACCCCACGATTTTTTGTGAAAATAATTCTGCAACAGTTTGTTTCATTTCCTTACGTGCACATCTGCAGCTGTGCTTCATGGTTACTGGCACAATGTGTTAAGGGCGCGGTTCACCTCAATTTTCAACGTCTTTATTTATTTTTACATTTGTACCAAATATTTTTTTCTTATTTTAGACATAAATTGTAATTAAATCTTCCTCTTAGGAAATTTTTTGTATCTCTCATGGTTTTTGCGTAATGAGTCGTAAACGTCAAAATTTGAACTTTACGGTTTTAAGTACGCCATTAAAACCAACTGACGTACCTCACTGGAAAAATGCACACTGTATACCAATATTGTAGGCTATGATTTGACCTACATAAAAACAAAAAATATATATTTTTTGTATTTCTAAAAAAGTTTTGATAGTTTTTAAATTTTTATTTCAAAATTCAGATTTTTTTATTAAATACAAAAGAATTTAATTTTTTTATTTTAAATATATCAAATCATAGCCTACAACATTGTTATACAATGTGAATTTTGTCGGTTTGGTATGTCAGTTAGTTTTAGTGTCGTACTTAACACCGTAAAGTCCAAATTTTGACGTTTACGACTCATTACGCAAAAACAATGAGAGATACAAAAATTTCCTAAGAGGAAGATTTAATCACAATTTATGTAAAATATTAGGAAAAAAATATCTGGTACAAATATAAAAATAAATAAAGGCGTTGAAAACTGAGGTGAATCGCGCCCTTAATGCACATATGTGACTAACTTGACAGTGTCAGCAGGAACAATGTCACTGCGACACAACACGTCTGTGATTTGCGGGTAGAATCCCCGCGACGCTAGCAGTTAGTTTAAAACAGCCAATCACACACCAGGAAGAGCAGAGCTGCAGGTGTGCACATAAGTAGGGCCATGAACGTATCACGAAGATAATTTTGCCCCAGTTTGTTTCAGTACATCATATGCACATCTGTAGTTCTGCTTCATAGTCAGTGATTGTACGTGTTATCTGTTACGTGTTTAGAGGTTCTATCCACAAATCACAGACGTGCGGTGTTGCAGTAATCATGTTGTGACAGGCACAGTCAAATGGGAGACGTCTCTTCACAAACACGCAGCAGATGTGAACGTAATACACTGAAACAAACTGGGGCAAATTATTTTCGCGAAATGTTCATAGCCCTACACATAAAGCATTGAAACAAATTGTTGCAGAATTGTTATCACCAAATACCGTGGGTTCTAACCACCAAACACTTGTCCCGTACTTGGAGATATGTCTAGAGACTGGAATTGTAATTATTCGCTGGTTTACCAACCTGTGGGCTAACCTACTAGAATGTATACGGGCTCAAGAAGACACCAGCTAATTATTGGCGGTTAGCTAACACGGCCATGCCACATGATTAGTCCTGTATCCAAATGCTTCTTTATAAGAGCTCAGCGCCTTCCATGAGATGTCATATAAGACTATTGCTAGAGGCCTGAAGAATTCGCGTTTTAAGTTTAGGCACAAGCTAGATTTCAAACACGAGTATGTTCGCAATATTATCGCGACTGACCCTCACTTGTTTGACTCATCTTGGAATGGACTGATCCACTCACAAACGAGCAAGTAAATACACAGGAATCAAGTGTAGAGGCCCCTGTCTTTCGTTAAAAGAATTTTGCCCCACTTTGTTGCGATGCCTTACGTGCACATATGCAATTCTGCTACGTGGTCAGTGATTGCTGATTGTATATTTTAACTTTCACAAGCTTTGGAGTTCTACTGGTAAATCAAAGACGTGTAGTGTTGCAGTAATGTTATTGTAATTGGCTCAGTCAGATGATAGACGTAGACACGCTACCGATAACCATGAAGCAATATTGCAAATGTGCTCGTAAGTCACTGAAACAAACTGGGGCAAAATTATTTTCGCGGAAAACGGCGGTCCATAATCAAGTGGTACCACTGAGTCAGCGAATAGCCAATGAACATCTGCTGTCTGCTTGAGAACACGTATAATTTTTCAAGCTAGCCTACATGTCAGTGAACTCGCGAATTTTTTTGGTCTCTATCGATTGCCAACTGTGAGAGTGACACTAACTTACAGTCGTTTAAATTCTATCTTGAACCTGAATTTTTTATTTTCTTAGGTTTAACACATCAACGACACGGAAGTGAAAACCAAGGGTATAAATCTTACAAGACACTCTCTGAGAAAACTACATAATTTTAGCCGATTGTTAGTATTTTAACACTTAAATAGAAAAATTGGCAATTTGAAGAGTTATTTGGTTAACCTCCAGAGTCTTACAACTGCATCAAAGGCTTAAGTCAGTCTGAAAACTTGGAAAACGAGCTTCTTGTGGTTATTGACGAAAGCTATTATGAATCAGTACTTGGTGAAGTGAAATTCACCAGGAATAAAAATTAAAATAGTGAACAAAGAAATTTCTCATTGAAAGGCGTATAAAATATTTTGCGGGTGATTTTTTTCTTTATACAAATAAGCAGATAAAATTAACAGCACTAGAATACATTTTTTATGAAGTTTGGATTGTCAAAAAACTGTTTATAATGTTTAAAAAGTAAGATACTTTTCGGCTAACACAAAATCCTGTTAATCGATAAGTGATATCTGAGGGTTATAATACACATTTAAACTGACATGCGTTGGTGTTACTTGCATCGATAAAGTTTTTGCATCTCTGAAACCTTAAGTATTGCTGAATGTGAGAGGATTAAACCTGCGATGAACATTTGTGTGTGTCCCGTACGGAATTTTAATAATACAAATTGCGATGTTGCCGCTCTTACGTAGCCTACTCATCAATTAATAAGGTTAGTCTTACACATTCATGCTACAATTCGGGGGAAGTGCATATATAAGACGTAGGCACGGACGTAGAAGAACAGGTCTGGACACTCGTCTATCTACCAATGTATTTTGCTTGACCCCCTTGTCGTTTGGCTGCAATTCACCAAGTTCCCGAGAGTTGTGCATATTTGGCACTAAAATCAGGGCGGTCGAGCTCAAACTCTGTCCATTTTTTTTTTTTTTTCATTTTTAACATTATAAAGCAAATTAAGATTGCTGGAGCCATTCTTTAGGATTGTGAGCGAAGGAAGTATTTCATAAATTGAAAAAAAAAATATATATATATATATACGTTTTGATAAATAGTTTATCTTAGTGGGAGCAAAGTGGACGGAGTTTACGGCCCTGATTGCCGCGCCAAAGTCGTATAGCAATATCGTAAACTTGGCGAACTGCAGCCAAACAAGAGGGTCAAGTTTCCAGGCGAGTATCCAGACCTGTTCTTCTACAGCCGTGGTCGTAGGGAAACACGACTACGTAACAAACTAGAAATGAAAGTAAATCAACAATGCTTTTGGGACAGGCCAGAATATATTCCAACGTGCATTACTGCGCCGTTCAAAATATAACATTTAGTTCGTCAGAAATAAACTACAGTTAGAGACATTGTAAATTCTCAAAAATAATCGAAGTCAACATATTCTAAGGACCAGTATTACTACCTCAAGATAAAACTGGCGGATTACTATCTGCTGGATAGTCAGCCATCTTGTATTACGACCTCTGGATAGTAACCGGATAGCTATCAGCTAGATATTCGGAGGTACTTGGTAAGTCTTTTCCCGTGTTGGTAATAAAAATGTAGCTAACTGTATAATTTCTAGTTGAAATTAGTTGTTTTTTGGTTGTTGTAGTTTCATGAATATATCAAATTGTCACTGTTTCTCTTGTTTAGCAACATTTAAGTGTATTAGCGATTGGTTAATATATTTATGAGGATTTTGTATTTACCGTACATCACTGTGGCTTGCGCAATTGTGTGTAACAAATTTCAAATGTTCACATAACATTACATTTATTTCCCGAAGATAGGTATGTGACCGTATCACTTTAGTTCATAGTTAACTCACAGTCAGCAAGAATATACCTGAATAATTTTTTTATTCTAACAAATAACTATTATATCGTCACAAGTATTTTGTTTTATATTTGGTTCAGAACCAAAATAAATCACAAAATTAAAAATATAAGCTGAAATAACAATATAATTACTAAAAATATTCCAATTTGTATTACATTTTCCACAGGTAGAAGAAATTTCAATGGGTCTTCATTTCGTAAACTGGAATCCTAACCTGAAATTCATGATTAGCTTACAAATATGACGCCATTTTTGTTTATTTTTCTCGTTCAACTTCTTGACAAGAACCTACCGACAGGTCCAAGTAGCTGATAGATTATTACGTGGACAGTCTCTCGGACAAGTGATATCAGAGGGTCTACCTTCTAGATAAGTTTTATCCAGAACTTTATATGGAGTTGGTAATACTGGCATGGTGTAATTTAGCCACCTGTGAACAGTTTTAGGACAAGTCACAGACCTTCTATCTTAAAGCTGTACAGTTATAACTGCGCCTGTTGAAGAAAGAAACAGTGCTTCTAACAACCGATAAGCCAATATAGATGCAAAACCTTCAGTGTTATACACAGCATTTGGGGCCATCAGTAATACCTATGACATTTCTTTGTACAGCACTTTTCTAATATGGATAGCTTTGTGTCAACTGAGTCACTGCAAGTAACTGCGGAAATTATTTCATATTCATCTTATTTACAAATCACTCTAATATTTTTTTTTACCAAGTGCAGCCTCATAAAAACGTAGTTTCGTTGTTTCGTAAACACTCATGCGTGTGTGTGTTTCGCATGCTCTGATGATGCTGATATTTCCTATTCTAAATTATTGAATACGTTAATTATTTACGTAATAATGCTTAGCATTACCTCACACTGTTAAGAATGTCCGTCAATAGGTACGGTACACGAATGATCACTAACCGGAATTTGTAGTCTTGTTACCCAAACACAGGGCTGTATAAATATTTAACTTTTAAAAAATATCTTAGTCCAGTTAGTGTATTTCTATCATTGAACTCTACAATATCTTTCATTCCACTTTTACACTACGGCATGGTTGGTTTTATAAATTTTTTTATAGAGATAAATTTTAGATTCTTATAATTTTTTAAAAAATGTATTTCGTTAACGTTTATTATTGTGCTATTTCTTATGTCTAGTCCAATGCGATATTTCTAGCCACCCTTGATATCGTTTTCGTTACTCATTTGTTAAGGTACTTTCTACATAATATTTTATGAACTTGCCTAGAGGAAAGTTTTTACCTCATTCTGCAATCACCCAAGCTCACGACGGTGGTTCCGTAGTATTGATAGAGACACGACTTTGCCGCGGAGACATTTTCGCACAGTTTTGTTTCAATGTTATAGGCTACGTGCACACCGACAACTCTAATCCATGGATACTGACAGCGCGTCTTTGTTCAGAA
This sequence comes from Medauroidea extradentata, assembly GCA_003012365.1. Lineage (NCBI taxonomy): Eukaryota > Metazoa > Arthropoda > Insecta > Phasmatodea > Phasmatidae > Medauroidea > Medauroidea extradentata. The sequence goes on from PNEQ01049616.1 coordinate 30,441, forward strand.
ACGTATTTTATTTGACTCCGCCAATCATGGTAAGGTTATTATGACACTACGTCTGTGATTCGCCAGTAAATCCCCAAGACAAGTGAGCATTGAAACATCCCATCGCCTATGATGAAGCAGAGCTGAAGCTGTGCATGTAAGGCATTGAGACAAGTTTGTGCGCAATTATTTTCGCAAAAAATCAGTTGATACACTCCTATATCCACAAACAAACTGAGTGTAACATTACAGACACCAGCCACGATACTTCACTTCTGTATATGTACTGGTTCTATATCCGTACACACTTTACATGCGAGTCTTTCGTTTATTATCGTATTACGTATTCCACACACACACACATATGTATATTATATATACAAGTTTAAATGCAGTAATCGGGAAGGAGACGATAGCCTCATGTGAGATGAAAACGAAATTCTAATTTTTTGGTCGCTCTCTTACGCATGCGCGATATGCTGAGAGCTGTCCCGGTAGCTCTTAAAATATTCACTTGTTTACACCTCTTGTGTTAGACAACAAGCATGACTAAATTACATTATTAAAGTGTTTCGTTAGTCCGCACCAAAATAAATTATTTCATCTAGTAATTTAGTACACTTCAAATGTGATGAAATTGTTTTCTTGGTAGTTTGTACCCGAACAATTTGATTATAATGTCGACGGTTAAAAAATATGTTATAACATAGCCTATAGGCGCAATTAAAACTATGACATTAATTTCGGTAAAATTAACAATTTATTACATTTTAACTTAGCTATTAACCTTGCAGATAATCAATTTCAGAATTATAGATGGTGTGTAGCGTACTTAAAAGGGGAATATAAGATTTTAAGTCTCAACTCAAGCAAAAGTATTGGTAGGCCTACATGTGAACGCTGATATTTTTAACATTAAGTTTTTTTTACTAAACATGTAGTGTATATTCCAATGTATGAAAATCACTAAATAAAGTCCTATGAAACAATTTTAATTGTGAAACAGACAGCTCCCGTTGCAGATTTTAATAGATAACTATATGTTTACTTTAAATGTTTTATTGCCCCTAGCCTAATGTGGAAATACCTTTTTTTGGTAAAAAAAAAAAAAAAAGCCAACCGAATATCGTACCAGTGAATGTACGGAAATTGTAGCCATATACTAGGTTCTCTTGTAAGTTGAAAAACGTAACATATTCACAACAAACTCCCGTTTCAGAAAAATAATACTGAACATGTATTTATATATTATAATTTATAAATAGTTACATGTTATTTTTCTCTCTTTTATAGACTGAATTATTAATTTTCTCTTAAATACGTTGTACAAAAGTTTTATGTTACAAAAAAAACTGTCAGAATTGCATGTTTCTATACCGTTAATATAAAAGTGGTTGTATGAATATTTAAAACAACGTACAAAATAAAATAATATAAATGTTTCTTTTACATTAAAATCGCAACAAGGTATTATCATCTACGTTTCTACGTCTTACTGCTTGTGAAAAATGTGTATGCTTACTTGCATTGCCCAATGCTCTTGAACTGCTTCAATATATTTAGCCTAAATGCATCACATCACTAAGAGATATCTGTGTAAAGTACTTGTTTCTACTCTAGACCGATCTTTCAAAGTTCCTGGTGCAGTTTTTGTGAATTAATCACAGAATTACTTTCACACGCTTATCTATTTGTATACTTGTTAAAAATGTATTTATACTAGTTTATTCACTGCAACATAAAAAAGGTTAGTTTTACTATCTCCAGCAAAACACTTGTTATTTATAAAATGGCACAAATTGTTTTGTTTATTTAACAGTAAATATTGCTTTGAAAATACAGAAACTCTTTCACTTAGTCAACAATATTGGTTCATTGTAATCAAGAAATACTCTGCTCTTACTCTTACATGTCTATTTACAGGTGTGTATGTGGCTGGTTGTATTACACAGGAGGATTCTGTAGGAAATACCCCCACATACATGACTCACTCCTTGATTCATTTGGAGAAATATATTACATACATATTTGAATCAATTTGCAGAGTAACTCGAAAAATTTCGAACACAAATAAAATCACCACTGCTGATGAACCACACCTGTCAAGTGACCAAATTGTTTACAGAATGCAGACTGGTTATTCAACGCGTGTGAAATGTGTCTCGTATGTAAGTAAGATACAGCTGGACAACTGAGACAACCAGGGTCCGACACGTATATTACAATATTTTGTTTCCCATACATCGATAGCAGTGTTAGTTACTGATGCTACCAGAAATGTATTGTAACATTCCTCTGCTGTATTTACAAGCAGAAGTTTGGTAACGTTTCCATACACTGTTAATGGTAAAGAATATTAACACGGTTTAAGAAGTTTTTTTGTAGTATGAATGAGGCGATAACTCCTCCAGACTAGAGACCGAAAAAGTCGCGTGTTCACTGACATATAGGCTAGCCTCCAAGAATATATGTTTACTGACTCAGACAAAGGATGCTCATTGGCTGCTCGATGGCACAGTGGTATTACATAATTGGACATGGTTTCCGTTGCTAATTCATTATTGGTAGAGGCCCGGAAATTTCACGAATTCATTAGAGAATACACTAGACTTCAAACTCTTGTATTTGTATTTCAATTTTGTAATTCAATCACTCCTACAGACACTCGGCCTTGATGACTCAGAACCAACAGCTAAACTGCGTGAATACACTCGACTGACTCCCACATTATCTTGCCAGATGTACACCTGACCACTAATTGGAGCAACAGACAATGTACAGGTACAAGTAGTTGAGGACATTGCGTACACGTGACTGTGGAGTCCAATAGGCAGGTAGTTGAACCCATGACAATTCCTGACCTCTATAATTATTGGCTCAACGTCATCCATGAGATGCCAAGTAAGTCACGGCTCGCTAAAATAAAACGCGAATTGTTTAGGTCTCTACTCCTCAGCCAGCCTGCGTGTTCATGGTGAACTTACAACGACACGACAGTCCGACAAGACATCCCCGACACAGACAAAAACTCCTCAACAACCAATAGAAAGCTAGGTCACCCCGACCAAATAACAGTCTGGTTGATATCGGGGATGTGTTGTCGGCGTTGTGAAGTGTAGTTTGTAAATGTAAGAAGGGCAGGGTAGGAAGCTGACCTGTCGGTATGTGTCCTCGATGGTGGGAATGTAGGACTCCCTGAAGGTGCCCTTGACGAACCTGAGTACTAGAGAGCTCTTGCCTACCTGCCGGTATGTGTCCTCGATGGTGGGAATGTAGGACTCCCTGAAGGTGCCCTTGACGAACCTGAGTACTAGAGAGCTCTTGCCTACCTGCCGGTATGTGTCCTCGATGGTGGGAATGTAGGACTCCCTGAAGGTGCCCTTGACGAACCTGAGAACTAGAGAGCTCTTGCCTACCTGCCGGTATGTGTCCTCGATGGTGGGAATGTAGGACTCCCTGAAGGTGCCCTTGACGAACCTGAGTACTAGAGAGCTCTTGCCTACCTGCCGGTATGTGTCCTCGATGGTGGGAATGTAGGACTCCCTGAAGGTGCCCTTGACGAACCTGAGAACTAGAGAGCTCTTGCCTACCCCGCCGGCGCCGAACACTACAACCCTGTAGTCGTTGCTTTGTTCCGGCATTCTCACGCTGCAGCTCGCATTCACCGCCACTGAAAACAAACAAACATAGCACATGTCACTCCGCTCTGCTCACTCACTGCTTTTTGCATTCTACAGTTGTATGGGTGAAATAAAGAAGGGAGAGATTCCACTTTGGCCAACTTTCGGGAAAATGGGGAAAACAGTTTTGCCACTAAACAATAAGTTGAATGAAAATAATTACTATTATACATTTGTTTGTTGGGTTTAAGGATATGCTGTGGCGCGGCGCGAGTGTATTGTTAAGTGAGCTGTACTCTGCGACGTCTGTACAGATTCATGAGATGACTATCGGTAGTGACGAGGTACGAGTGTGATGCCATTTCTAATAGGCCACTCACGGATTTGTACAGACGTCGCGCAATACAACTTTTCTTGCAACACACCCACGCCACGCCACTGAGTATATGGAACATTACCTGAAAAACATCATACTATTTATGTACAGAAATGTTCATGCTATCAAAGTTTAAGGAGTGTTTTCCTTTTTAAACCCAACGAGTCTGGGACACTTTAAAACTCGATAAAATAATAACATACTGACTTGTTTTCATTATACAAGTGATGTTAATTACAAGAAAAAAATGTTTTATGTTCTCGTACCTACATTGTATTAACCACACATTTACAATGTGTCATTGACAGCACTGTTGACTATATAAACAAAAGAAACACTACTACAGCGACTTTCGAGGCGAATCGGCAATCAAGCCACAACGCTGAGTTTAAGAAGGAAATTAATTCCTTTTACAACTCAGTTCAAAATACAAAGTCCTATTGTGGTGTAAGGATTAATGGGATCTATTCTCTCTTCATCCCAATCAATGTAGGTAACTGTAAAGTACAACTTGGCTAGGCCTATATCAATTCATTTTCGGTACAATGTGCAATACTTCTTTTTTTTTTTTTTTCACCTCACTATACGATTAAAAACCTCGAGCATATACATGGTCTTCTCTAGTAGAAGGCGAAGAGTGAAATATCACAACCCTGCCACGAAGCAATATTTTTATAACTCTTCGAGTTCTCCAATGACAACGGCTACCTGATTTGATTCCATGTCGTACATACAGTGACGACTCGTAGGTTGGCAGAACTGTACACTCCAAAGACCTCGAAAGATCTACTTGCAACAGAACAATGTGTGACAACTCAGTAATAAGTGTGGTAAGGAATATTTCTCTAGTTTATTTACCATTATGTTAAAATTAAATGACCTGTGTACACCGAAGACCCGGCCACTTGTCCAGTAGCTGCTACCCACTGGGAACAGCAGGCAATGAACGAACAGAAAAGACTTGAGTATGCAAAAGACGTTGGATTCTATCATGCGTGTCATTGAACTTGCGAATGATTTACTTCTCTAACATTAAGCAGCACCTGGGAACCAGCATACCAGTGAATGTAGTGTCAACTATCACACAACCCTGTACAGTTACCGACAACTACCTGGCAACAAGCCACGAGCCGCTGATGCTTACATACCGGCGAATTATGGAAAGTGTCATTAGAGAGGCAAGAATCTCTGGAAAACGAACCTTCTTGGCTAAGTGGCTATACCGACGGTAACGACCTCCTACTGCAGACATCTATGGCACGTGGCATTGATAGAACCACTGATTGTTAGGGAAATTAATTTTACAATTTATTTCATTGCCTAACGTGCAATCTCCAGTTTTGCTTCATGGTTATTGACCGCGTGTCTTTACCCAGAGGCGTCAGCATCTGACTGTTCTAATGAGAGTAGGGCTACTGAGACACCACACATGATTAGACATGATGGTATATTTCGAAAATGTTTTGTGCCAACATACCTTTGAAAACATTTTATTTTCTTGTGGCGTGTATGATTGGCTGACATAAGTCTGTCACAACGTAGCTGCCATCAATAACAACAGGAATTTTTGACGAAAACATTTTTGCCCCACTTTGTTTCAGTGTCTTACGTGTACACCTGCAGCTCAACTTCAAGGTTATTGACAGAGTGTTTTTTTTTCAGAATCGTTATTCATTTGACTGTACCAATCAGTACATGGATAACTGCGACACATCATGTCTGTGATTTGCGGGTTTAACCTCCAGACGTTGTATGTTACGGCATTCAATCACCGACTACAAAGCAGAGATGCAGATGCGCACGCAAGACACTGAAACAATAGAGGGATTCTTATTGACTTAGTCAAATAGGGCAACAGCTCCACGTATAAGCGAAAACCAACCTTCTGGTAAGCTGAACGTGCGTTGAAACCCACCAAACAGACAAGTTTTCCCGCGATAAACATTCATGCAGGTAGAATATGAACATGCTGAGAGTTAAAAACGTGCGATCATTGATCATGAAGCAGAGTCATAGATGTGCGGAGCAAAATTATTTTCTCTTAACTCAGTGGCTGTACCGATGAAGATGAGTTTTGCGAAAACCGAAGCTGTATTACTCGATAATTCGCTCTTAGTCTCTTGTACACTTTTACTTCACCTGATGACGGGAGCAGATTTCAGCTCCCGAAACGTCGTGAAAGGTCGGTCTTTAGGAATCGTGTTCTTCTGTCTCTTCATCGTTGTGTCGTTAGTCTGTTGTCATTGACGTCGTCGTTGTTATTCTGTCTTGTGTCCAATATTGTCTTTGTCCCAGAATAGTCTGTGGTGTCCAGAGTTTTACAGATTATTTTGTTTTGTATTTCGACATTTATTTTTATATTTATTTTATTTTCCTTCATTTGTTGTTGACTATTCCTTATGGGATCTTTTATGTTCTGTTGTTTTGGTTTATGGTTGTGTTGACTTCAGCCAAACTAAGCTTGTTTTCTCACTTCTTCGTTTTTTCGTATGTGTTTTTTTCTGGTCTCATTCTAAGATTTCTGGAACGACATAATGTTGCGACGGCGTATGTCCACTACAGTACAGGGGACGACAAGATATTGCAATGGCGTATGTCCGCAACAGTACAGGGGACGACATAATATTACAACGGCGTATGTCCACAGTAGTACAGTACGCTACATTAAAACAAGTAGGTGGCAAATTATTTACACCAAAAATATGTTGCTCCAACTAAAACCTGACCATGGAAAACCATGAAAAAAAAAAAATACTGAATATTTTGAAATGATTATCGACGAAACTAGTAGACGATTTTTCAATATATTGTTTTTCTTTCAAGTTTTATTTTCACTTTCACGTTCGTACAAACCACACTGTAAGAGGGGCCGCGATGGCCGAGAGGTCAGACCGTACGCTTTCCGCCAAGGCGATCCGGATTTGACTCCGGATGGGATCGGTCCTTGGATTTTCGCATGTGTGAATTGTGCCGGACGATGCCGCTGATCGGCGGCTTCTCTCGGGGTTCTCCCGCCCCGCCCATTCATTCCGGCGCTGCTCCATACTCACCTCATGCCACCCCTCACCAGCGATGTTGAGCGCTGACCAAAATATATTTCACTCACACTGTAACGTGGTTAGCTTGCCTCGCATAAACGTATTTTACTTCAGGTTTTTTTTTACGAAGGGCGTCTATAATACGGTTAATGGATGTGTACATTATACTTGCGATCACAGTTTACAGGGGTTTAGCATTGTAAAGGTGGGTCCCTAGGTAACCTGAGGTTTCGTGTGTGAGTCACTTAGCCAGTGGAGTGCTAAGGGTGCAGTTGACCGGCGCCTGTAATTCAGTAGCTCTTCTAGAAACAAGCCAATCAACTGGCGTACATTAATTTACTACTTTTCTTCCTATGCGGCCTTACGTTTTGACCCTATCATTTTATGCATAGGAAATATGGTTCAAAGTTTAACGCACGGTTCTAATTTTTTTTCTTTCCGAATGCGGTTACTTTCATATATGACAGTCTGAATTTTTTTTAACTTGTTACGACATAGTTTGAAACGTATGTTTGTTTCTGAGACAAACAAATGTAAAGAATTTCAAGTAGTTTCGTCAAAAATGAACAATCGCAATTAGCTGCAACGTATTTCAAGGGTATGCGGGAAGTTCCCCCTCAGAATAAATGAATTCACACTGCACCAATATTACAGAAAATTATTTCAAACAAAGAAAGTTGTACCTAACAGCATTAGGTTTTCTTACACTATGAAGTTTACTGTGATATTTTAACTTACGTAGAATACGTGGAATTCAACTAAACGAATAGTTTGCGAATAACGCAAACAATTACCTTAAAATGTGTAAGTTGTATTTTATTTTGTTTTTGAATGACACGAAAAATCAAAAAGCATTCTGTATAATTTGCACTGTCAAAATATTACAACCACAGAATTAGCTATTTATAAGACGAACAATACTAAAGTTTACATGTACTTAAAGTCTAGAATGGTTTTTTATATCGTGGATAACCTAAATAAAAAAATAATTTAACGATGATACGTTTAAGCATTACCAGGACCACTTTTAAACTAGTTGTTATATTATTGAACAAGAGAAAGTTTGACAATTTCGGTGTATCAGTTTTCAAACGTTTAAAAATTTAAGGAATATTTTAGGTGTAGTACTGCATTCAAAAGAGCGAAACATTTTTTATTGTAATGGTCTTGTGTCATATATATATATATATATATATATATATATATATATATATATATATATATATATATATATATAATAGTTATGGCCGTATTACTTTGATAGTGCGAAATTTAGTTATTTCCTTTTTTAGTTCACTTATCTTACTTTAGTTGTTACGAAATATCATTTTTTCTGTAACGTATAGAAACTAAAGTGTATTAAAGTTTTCGTAACATAAAATACAAATTGTCATACAGAAATGCATTCGGCTGGAAGTAAGAACAATGGACAAGCAGCTCTTGAACAAAATAAAGTGTTCGGGCCGAGCATTAGATACACTGCACGGAAATGTTTGTACCTGTACCACATGTGCGCATAGGAACGCTGAGAACGTCCGTTCTCGGAATGGTAGTATAACAACATTTATAATAAACAAAAACTATTTTATTGAGGTCAAAGTTGGTGGATAAGTTTTCAGCGCTGTGAAACGTTTCCACTGGTTTTTTGTTTCGTGGTAGATTTAATACAGAAAATATGAATGAAAAATAGTTGGTAAAATTCAAGATTATCCACTTTGTCGTGAATATCATACCAATAGGGAAAATGTCAACTTTGTACAAAAATTATATAATATTATTTCGTAAAATTTCTGTACCACGTATAGGGTTATTACTTCCCTGTTTCGTGTATGGCGTATTTGCCAAACGTGTTTTTACAGTGTATGCAGGGCCTGAGAGATGGATTAGGTTCGACCGGAACTGATAAAGCTGGTTTAATTCCTCAGTGGGTTTTTTACGTTGCATGATCATGTGCAGATAAGCTAATGGAGATGGGCGCTACTGATTAAAGTAGTATTGTGACCAGCCAAGAGATCGATACTCGGCGTGTAAGGTCTGGTTGTATAGGACTTACGCCCGTGTTGGCTGATGTGTCACTGCTCTGGTGATTCAGGTCAGGGGAAATACATTAACGTCACGTTTTAAGTGAGGTTGCACAGTAATTACTGCAGCAAATATAGCACGCTACGAAATATAAACGCCGAACGTGTGGAAAGATAAAATAAATGTACATAACACTAACGTTGTAAATAATTTTGCTGATTTTTCGCACGGTGTTTTACAAGGAAAGAATTAAAATAAACACTTTTAAAGGAAGAACGTACCGACAGTCATTTATTTCCCCAAATGTACGGTCCCCGAATGTTCAGTATGAAAATACATAAAGGTAAGTAATCCATTGTGAGTAAGATAAGTAAAACAACGTTTCATTTAACTACTGAGCAGAATATTGTCAGGTGAGCAGACTATATGGAAATATACTTTTTCAACGTTTTTGTACTATTTGAAAATGAATTTCAGATTATTGTTTAGCCAAAGTCGAACATTTATCTCTAATTATAAATTATTCTGAAGTAATATTTTTGGTTATCACGAACCGTCCATATCATTGCAGTGACAGCGAATTCCATGACATAAAATTAGTCAGCAAAATATAATTCTTTCATCATCTCAAACTGTTAGGAACGAGTTATTTGTTTATGTGTAGAAGTTATATAAAGAAGTTGACCAATTTCTTGGATGTGCATTCGCTCTTACTTGGTAGTATGTGTTTTAAGAACTGATCCAGTAATTTAATTTATAGCTGCAGATTTAAAGTTTCAAGGTTTTCTGAGCTACCACCGAGAAAGTGTTCAAGTTATGCTATTAATTGCGAGGTCGTGTATTTGTGTGCGTGTATGTGTGTGTGAGAGAGAGAGAGAGAGTGTGTGTGTGTGTGTGTGTTTTGAAGGAACGTTTCAGTCAGAATAACTGTTCATTACTTAGTCCAGTTAGCAGTGTTATTAGTTGGTGAGAAACATTAGAGATGATGGTTTATCGCGGGAAGACTTGATTGTTGCTAGGTTTCAACGCACGTTCAACTTATCAAAAGATGACTGGCTTTCATTTGTACGAGCTGTTGCCCTATTTGACTGAGTCAATAAGAATCCCGCTATTGTGATATTTGATGACGATTATTGGTCTGCGGACAGCTACGTTGTGTCAGACATTTCTCTCAAGTAGTAATGGGCAAAATAGATTTTAAGTATTCGTAATTTCGAATTGTTGTGACAAATCAATTATTCGATTTTCGGCTGATCGTTCGAATGATCAGTCGCTTAAATCGCTTATTAATTATATGTCAGTTTTATAGCAGTTCGAGAAGAATAACAAACGTTCACTTACAGTAGAAGTGGCTGTTTCATTCAGTTGTGGTATGGGAACGAGAGCGATAGGGTTCTCGCTTGAGAACGTAGTGTAACTTGAATACTCTTTATCTGAGCAAGGCAAGGAGGAAAACGAGTGAAACTAGATATGAGCACGCAGAGAAAAGTAATGAACGTAGTACATATTACCTACCTAAGCAGTCATTGTCGGTATGTTATTCAACCATACTAACTTCACTGTCAATGAAGACTCTGAAACGAGATAAATGTTTGCAGTGACGGCAAAGATTAGTTTATTAGTACGTTTCATGAAGGTAAAAAATTAATTGTTTTCTTATTCACGTGGCCACCAGGTGACAGTTGAAAGATTTCTGTATAAAACACGCTGTCAAGCAAAAACTCTACAACTTCACGAAATCAAATATGTTTTACTAACGTTATTGCTCATTTTACATCAATTATCTGCAAAAAAAGTGTTATTTTTCCTTGCAATAATTGAATTTATGTTCACTCACATTACCGTCAAAGTTACTGAAATGGGAAACTATTTTAACTTCTTGTGGTGCGGTCGTATCTTTTAGTTTTGAAAAGCTTTCGAAAACAATATTGTTTTTGTATCATAAATTTGAATAAATGTTTACAAATCACTGATTTACAAGAGCACTAGATTAACATTTCCTAAATATTTGGACAATGAAACCAGTTATAAAAATTCAACTTATGATGTGTGTGTGTATATATATATATATATATATATATATATATATATATATATATATATATATATATATTGGTCCACATATTTAGGTTTTAATCTGTTTTTTTTTTTTTTTAGCTCAAATAATCTTCTCTGCATTTAAGAACACTATGTCAGATGGTACAGACATTGCAGGTCGGCCTGCGTACAAATATTTTGTTGCCAAACTATGACGTTCAATAAACGAATATTTCTGTGCAAACTAAAAAGTAATACCATCATTCTTCTTGTAAAAAAAACTGCATTTCCAGGTATCGCTGCATTATCTGTGTTCAGTTGCCAGCTGTAGCGGCAAAAGATTTAAATCCAGCAATTTTGCTATCAAGGTGATTCCAAATTTAATGTTCCCATTCATTGTTTTCTGTTCCCCCACAGTATAAAACATGATAAATTACGTTAAGTTCTTCAGGGTTGGCAAGCTGCCGAAAAAACACAATAAAATCAATTTTTAAAGTGTACATTAAATCCTAGAAACCCAGAAATTCAACGAATTAATTTTAAGTGAAGACAGGCTTCAATCTCCTGTACATGTGAGTTATCCTCGCGATTCCGTCACAGCTCATTAAATGTGTAGGCTACTTGTGGACTCGGGACTGTACTCTATCCATTCTAAGGTTGCAACTTATTAATTCAAGTAAATGACAATAATATTTTTGCATAGAATTCATTTCATTGGAAAAATGGAGAAAATAGAAGGTAACGATGATTACGGCACAATCACATAGTGAGGAATCAAGATATACTACAATTGTTTTGATTTATTTCTGCTGCAACCTTAGAGTGGACAGAGTATAGTAACAAACCAACATGAAAACACTCACAGTCTCCTCATTAAGAAGAGCATCTGGCCACTCACTGGAGCAGCAGCCATTGAACAAGTGAACATGTACATATGACTGTAGAGTTCAGACAGTAGGTCATTGAACCCACCACATCTACCAATGCGAAGTAATAGGGACATGTAAATGTCGCGTTATTATCTGACAGACTGAGCTCCCAAGTGACTGTAGGCTCATCTGACTTTTGCTGTTGGCCGGCAGTTAGTGTGGTCCGCCTCAAAGACTTTTCCAATAAATGGTATAGAGAGATGATCGCATATCGCGAAAGTTCTTTGTGCCAACATACCCTTGAAAACACTGTAGTTTCTCACAATATGTACGATTGGTTGATACACGTCTGACAGAACGTAGACCAATGTTAGACATAAAATATTACTATAGAGGGATTATTATTGGCTTGGTCAAATAGGGCAACAACTCCACGTACAAGTGAAATCGGTAATCTTACGGTAAGCTGAATGTACGTTGAAATACAGCAAACAGTCAAGTTTTTTCAATGGTTCATCACGGGAAAACTTGACTATTTGCTGGCCTTCAACGTACGTTCAGCTTATAAAAAGCTCACTGGTTTTTCCCTGTGCGTAGGGTTGTTGCCCTATTTGACTAACTCAATAAGGATCCCGCTAATGTAATATTTGATGCCTTTTATTGGTATGCAGACAGCTACGTTGTGTCAGACGTATAGCAATCATACATGTTGCGAGAAACTACAGTGTTTTCAAGGATATGTTGGCATAAAACATTTTCTCCATACGGATGGTACAGAGCAAAAGTATACCAAGTGTATTTTCAGTAAATTTTCTCGTTATGTGTGCAATGCATATTGGAGATGTAAATATGATCAGTATTTAACTCTATGCCTCATATAAAATTGTGACATGCATTATCAGTTTTGGTCCCCTGGAATTTATTATGCCCAAAACCTGTTTCTTATTACTAAAATTAATGGACTTGGTATAGTTGTGCTCTGAATCCTCCATATGCCGTTATCTCTACTGATTTCAACAGTCGAATGACCACTGTTATTAAATGTAGGTACACAAAGGTACGAAGTGTCTGAGTATTCGTGTGAGTATGGACCTATTTCCAAATAATAAAGTAACATTTGCATGTTTCCAGTAATTACTTCAACCTAGCAGGCTAGAAGCACTACCGTATGTGTACGCTTGTATACATTTCTGTCCTGAGATCCCAATCCAGGAGATACCTCGCAGGGAAGTTGGGACCTTCCTAGATAGGCTGCGTCTGTGTGTGTGAGGCAGGAGCAGTAATGTTGCCGCTAAGCGACGTATATCGCCTCTCCGCGCAAGATACTCATCTGGCGTGTAGTGTTCCTTTTTCCTATGGGACTTTAAACGGTGGCCACATTATTTTATTTATGGGCAGCGTAGTTACAGTCTAACGCTTGTTTCTATAGTTATGTTTTTCGAATCTGATTGTTGATTTCCCAGATACGGCAGTCTGAAGAAACCATTTTTGGCCGTTTTGAGGATACAGAAAATAATATTTCTAATAAATGCGAGGAATATTTAAAACTGTAGCGACGTATTTTGAAGCGTGTGTTATTTTCGTAGATGTACAGATATAATGAGCGTTAAATAGTTTCGTCAAGAAGAAAATAGTCGTAACTCGCTGCAACACATTTGAAGCGCAGGTAGGCAGGCCCCTTAAGTTACTCCAGGAAGAGCAAGTGGGGAGTCACGCCAGGACCGTGAACCGCGAGATGACGTAACTACGCCGCAATTACCGTCATTTACCGCGCAAATTGGACGTCACGTGCAACAGGAGGTTGAAGAGGGGGGGGGAGATTATCGGGCGATAACGACTCCTGGAGATCATCTGTGACACACTGTGCGTCCATACCTAGTAACAGGGCTGCGTTCCGTAAACTGCTAACGTGATTACAAGCGATGCTTCTATGTACAGGCCATTATTGCATGTGTGATAGTTCTCACTACAGTCACACTCTGGTCTGTACGTGTTACTTATTACTGAGTCGACATTATATGTCCATAGTCATTGGTCTGCAGTGCGTGCATTCAAACTGTACATTTATGATCATCTTCCACCCTTTGTGGTGACAACCCACACACTCCACCACTGTTAATTAACAAAAAAAAAAAACATGAAAGGATTACATTATATTACCAATAAATAAACCGCACATTACAATATACAAAATTTTGCTTAGTCATTAACTTCCACTCCAAGTATATTCCAAACGTATCTCCTGCTGCCATAGATATATGACCGATACTCTTGCTCAAGTAGCCTCTGTAGACGGTAGTAATCAAATAACACATTGGCAAACATATATCACTCAGATATGTTTCAGTAAATTTGGTTATAGATATATCTTACGCAGGTTTGAAAATTTTAGTTATTTTTCTTTTGTTTTGTTCTAGACACATGTACCAGTTAGTTATTCAACTACTGCTTCTTCTCTGAACATTGAGTCCCTCACTTGCTGTCACTTGACAAAACTAATGTTTCTCTATTGGTTTCTTTCAGTCTGCAGTTGTGGGCTGTATTTTGCGCCGTGGATAGAGCGTTTACCTCCCACCTTCGCGATCCGGGTTCGATTCCAAGCGGGCCGGTCCCATTTTTCTGCATGAAGAAAAGAGGCAGACATTGCCGTTGAATTGCAAGAAGCTCTCTCGCTTTCTCCACCCTTGTAGGGATTTTTTGGCGTATGAAATTACTGGCGCAAAAACTAAAAAGAAAAAGATTCATCCAACACACCTGTAACATTTACTATTACAATGCGTGATATAAGAACACCATTTAATTCCATGCAAATACGAATTCTCAGCGATAAGAAAGCACACAAGTTCATAGACGCAGCTAAGGGCTAGGGTCATTAAGTTCTCGCGAATTTAATTTAGTCCCAGTTGGTTTCAGTGCCCTACGAGCACATCTGCAGCTTTGCTTCATGGTTATTCTTCCAGCGTGTCGTAGTGAAGTGATGTCTCCCGTTTTATTGCGCCAATCACAATAGATTACTGCGATATCGCAGTCTGTCATTGGCGGATACAACCCCAAGACACGCGATGAGTGTTAAATCCTCCAATCAGTGGCTACGAAGCACAGCTGCAGATATACGTGCAAGGTATTGAAACAAACTGGGGCAATGTCCATTTCGCGAAAAGTTCACGGCCTTACTACTGATGGCGCGTACTGTCATCCTTACTTCCGAGCTTGTAGAGCTCAAGCAGACGGAGACAACGCTAACGTATATAGGTAACGTAAACAGAGACAGCTGATTTTCGAGTACATATTTGAGTCGGTTTGTTTCAATGCTTTATACACACAGATACAGCGGTTTCGTTTTGAACTATCAGTCTTTTATTTAATTAATTATTTTTTTTAAACTCTCCTGCTACCTGCAGATCACATACGCATTGTTCGCGATAAAGTGAGCACTACAAATTTAACCTTTGAAAAATAGAACAAGTCTTTACTACAAATAATTCAACATAGTTGCGTTACAGCTTGTAAGGTTGGTAGCGAAATTACGCTGTATAGTTCCGTGTATTTTACTATTCAAATACAACAGTACCGAAACAGAACAACCGAAAGCAACATAATTGCATTAAAAATAATTAATAAGCTGCTTTATTTATCAAACTGTATCGACTCGTACCGACTGCACAAATATCAAGTGATGTGTCCAGAGAGGATAGACATTTTCCGTCGTTAGCCGTTACACGCGGAATGATACGAAACGACAAAAAAATGAACTTTAAGGGGGATTGATCCCTGTCAGATCGGTTTTACGATTTTTCTTATAAATCAGGGAATAGACACATTGTTTTACTTTTTTCACGCTGACAATGCATAGTTTATTGTTTCATTCACTTTTTGGAATCCATATGACATTGTTTCTGTTAATGTTGCAGCCTCTGTAGTCGCTCCCGTACATAAAGCAATTTTTTTCCTTTTCAGCTGTTTCCCATTCCAAAATAATGAATATGTTATGGTTCCAGCAATTACAGAAACTCGATTAAGTTTGTATCTATGCCTTGTCGTGACAAAAATTTTGATACATCGACTGGAACAGAAGTTATCGAGAAGAAACAGATAAATCCAAGGTGGTAGGGATTAATACCCCTTAAAGAAGGGCTTTTTCGAGTACTCATTTTATCCTGAACCGCCTATAGGTACTCCGATTGTCACAATAAAATATGAGAAGCCTCTACACAGTCAACAACCATGAAGCAGAGCTGTCGATGACCACATAAGGTGTTTAAAGACGTCGGTGAAAAATTTACTCGCGAAAATCAAATTTTTCTGCTGTAAACACAGTCTGAAACAGAGTCGCACGATGAATCGATTCTGTTATAAATGTCAGCTTTATAGTGGGTTATGTTTAGCTAAACAACTACTGTAGGATAGTATTAATTTCTGACAGTCGAAGTTATTTTATTATTGATAACCGACCGCTGAATTTTAGGTTCACTTTTTCCTCCTGCATTGAACAAGATAACTATATTACGTGTATTAAACCCACGCTAACACACTGACAATTAAAAAGTTGGGTACAAAGGAACAGTTTTATTTCATTGTTAATGCTTCAAGTCGTCTAGTCAATTACGAGTAAAATATTTTGCGATATCCTTATATAGCATACATTGAGTATCAAAAACCAATGTGAGTTTGTCTTCCAGCGACTAATATAGTGGAAGTAATTTAGTCAAACACTTATAATGGTGACACTGTTTATGCGAGGTTAATTTTTTAATCCCAGAAAAGAAGCAGGTATCGTAAAAATACAATACAGATTTGTTGAAAATTTTCTTTGTTAAGCAGCCTAATTAAAGAAATAAAGAAATAAAATTATAACTTTTGTTAGTTATTGCTTGTAATAAAATTTATTAGAGTCGATTACCAGCCAATATAAAATTTTTTGTTTGAAAAATTTAGGCAACAAAATAAAAACAATTTTAACAATAAATTGTATTTAAAGGTTTACAACACTTGCTCTTTTTCATTAATAAAAAAAATTATATTCACAAAAACAACATAGATAGGTATTCGTGGCGTTATGCTAATGCTAAAACATGACACGGATTGGACCCTATAGACACAAACATACTACCGCACAGAGAGCTGCTTGCATGGCGAGGTGGGCGTCGGCCCGCGTATACCCGGGGACGCCCCGCGTAATCGAGTCGAGGTATCGATTATCCGCGAGGGTAGGGTAAGAGCGCGGGGGAGTGGAGGGGGAGGAGTAACGTAGCGGGGCGCGAGAATGGCCGGGCTCCCGGTGTAGCCCATTCATCACGGGCGCCTTCCGCTGCAGCCTCGTTCTCCCCCTGCCCCGCCATTCAGCAGGCAACCCGCCGAGCAACACGCTGGCTTCCCCCACCACTCTACCATACCCCCCACCACAACACACTTTCCTACGCCGCGGGCGGTGGTCCCGAAACTCCAGCCGCCTACTACCGAAGCCGTATCAAAGCGAACGTGAGCTTCTGCATCGCGTGGTGACTGTTGTCGGCTCGCTTGACACAATGGCTTCATCTGTGACGCGCAGTGACGCCCGTATCTACGACGTTAAAAGAAGCACTCCATAGACATGCCGGTTACTGATATGTCTCTTGTCGCTGGATATGGACAAGCCATTTGTTATCATTCATAGGCCATGCTTTACATGGACAAAAACATGGTCCATTTGAAACTCCTACACCTGTTTATAGATACTAGACGACTATTATTATTTTTTAATACTTCGGCTCATGTCTAGAGCCATTGATTATTTTTTGTGGAAATGAGGTTGCCAAAACTTATTTCAGTGCCTAACATGCATAAACGCAGCTCTGCTTCGCGATTATTGGCAGAGTATATTTGTGGAGATGCAGTGATGATTTGACTGGATCGTTCATAATAATTTTATTGCGACAATACGTGCCGGTGTTCTGCAGGTAGAATCCAAAGATGCCGAGATTTAGAAACATTCAATCACAGAACATGAAGGAGAGCTGCAGGAGTGTACATAAGGCATTGAAACAATTCCGTGCAAGAGTGAGTTCATAAAAAATCGGTGGAACTACTACAGGGGCGTCATTTGGGGCTACAGGGGGGGGGGGCAAATGCCCCCCCCCCCTGGATTTGGAATTTTTGTGTATACATATATATTTTTGTATTTTCAGATGTAAATAATGCTAACTTACGGACATAAAACTGAAGTTTTATTATTAAAGTATCTAATTTATACATGCTTAATTAATAAAAAAGATGCAACAAGGTCACTATCGTCAGAAAACAAAATCTTGCCCCCCCCCCCTGGAAAAACCTGAAATGACGCCCCTGAACTACTATAGTGGACAGTTAAGTTGGCTTCTGACAGCGCGGGGTTGCGCGGCAGCGGGACAGGGGAAGGAAGAGGTGATAAGGTGGCGACATGCAGTCGCGAGCCGTGTAATGGCTGTTAGGAAAACATCGACCCTCAGTTAATGCCCGCAGAGGTATAGCAGAGAGCGGGAAATGATAAAAGTTGTGATCCACTGTTGTGATGAAGAAGTGACACGTAGTATCTGCTCGAGCCTCTGCAGATAGAAACTGCAAGAGCAGCAAAGTGCACGGGTGTGAGTGAAGTTTAGTCAGGTGTACTGCAGGTTAGCTTCGCTGTTTTTACAAACAACCGTCAAACACAGACTGCAGGTGAAACGCTGACCGACGCAAAATATTTGTTTTGGGTACATTTAGAGAAGGAATAAATGATTCTAGTTAAATATTTAAACCCTTAAGTTTGATCCATCCAGATAAAGACTGACGTTTCTTCACTAAGTGGCACCAAAATAAATATTCCGAGTAGCAACATATTATAAAATACAGAAAAGTTAGAGAATTGGCTTCTTGGTAAGTTACATGAAGCCATTAAATGATCGGTGGAAGATAAATGAAACAACACTTCAAATATGCATAGAAAATTTTCGTAGGCGTAAACAGTTTGTCAGAAGTGATAACTTTGCAACATAATTGCATATGGTGTCAAGACGTTCTGTGAACACCGTTGTAATAACATGGCACACGAAAAAACTTTCAAAATTTGTAAACTTTAATAAGAGCCGATTGTTTCATACTGTCCATCCTATGTTAAATCGCATAGCGTAGGAGCTACTGAGATGAAAACATTTTAAGAATTAATACAGATCTATTGAATGAAATGGTCACCAAGAAAATGTAGTATCGGTAGAAGTAGAGGGAAGAGGATTGGTTTGAACCGTCTTTACCTTACAGCTACGCCCAATTGAAATGTTAAATTTCATGCATCGAAGTTTAAAAGAAAACATACTTTTTTTTATTTCTGAGGCAGTTCAACCCACCGTACGTGATTCGCGATGCATTTTTGGATTTCTAAACATAATGTTCTCAATAATATTGATTTTAAAGAATGTATTTTTGCAATCTAAAACATTAGTATCTTAGAGCCTTACAATCTATACACTTCTATTGTTACTCAGGTTGCTTTTTTTACATTAAAAATTGACACTAAACTATTAATAATCTGGAAATCAGAAGTAACTAGGATAAGAAAAGTGTTCACATTATTCTGAATGAATTATAGCAATTTTGTGTAAGATATTTCATTAACTTACATAATGTTTGCTTTATTTAAAATCCGGCTAGAATTAACATTTTACTGAATGCAAAGTTGGTATTTTTGTTTGTAAGGATAATTTTTCAAGTTACAGACAGTCAGATTCTCATTGCGTCTGAGATGTACTAAGAATTTTGCAAAAATATATTTTACTGTTTTTTTAACGTTTTTTTTAATTGTATGTTTTTTTTTTGTGCTGTTGTACCAAATATTTTAGACAATTTTTCGTTTCGGTTTTAATCGTGTTTAAGGAATATTGAATAATCTGATGGAACAAAAATAACCAAGTTTCAATTGTAAACGCTTAAATGACAAGCTTCAATGCTTGTGTTGATAGTTAAATTATATGTTTGTGGCCTCTTACATCCGAAACAATTAACAGTTTGACCAAACATACAATATAATAATATTAATAAATTACTTATCAGTCAGATTAATTTATATATAATATTGCTCACATATTAAGTAAAACGCTTACCACAATTCCCTCAAACAAACACTGCAGAAACAGAACATAAAACAGGCCGAATACTTAGAGAAAATCATCTAAGTTAATTAAAGCGTTGATACCAAACCGAAATACAATTATACATATTTTTACGATAATAAATCCGAAAGATAGCCTATTAAGAAATTATTTAGACATTGAATTGTATCAGACAGCAGAAACTTGTATTAACAGCGAACTCAAAGTGAAGTTTCAATGCTGTTTTAACCTGAAATAAACTGAAATTTCCCAATAGAAAATTTAAACTTTATATTTAGTACACCTGATGCTCGGATGGGATGAGATAAATTAGTCCAGCGGTAAG
The DNA here is from genome assembly GCA_003012365.1 of Medauroidea extradentata. NCBI lineage: Eukaryota > Metazoa > Arthropoda > Insecta > Phasmatodea > Phasmatidae > Medauroidea > Medauroidea extradentata. Next base: position 50,809 of record PNEQ01049616.1, read on the forward strand.
GTGGTTCAAATAAAGAATCACGATTATAGATTTCCTCTTTCATACAACCCATCGGGTGAAAATTAATAGAGAAGCAGTGCCATTTGAAAAGTTTGGTTATGTAAGGGGATAAAACAGTTCTCAAACTAGTAGAATACGTATCGAATAAATAATGAAGATTGGTGCAAAGTATGTGTGTCAAAATATAGTGGAGTGAAGGTGTTTACCTAAATTCAAACGAAAAAATTTCGGCAAGCATTGCCTTAAGAAAAAATAAGCAGAAGACATACAGTATATCTAGTTCCCAAACAGAGGATCAACAGAGCCATAAATCCTCGAAAAATTGAATTTTGAAACAGAATTTTCCAACAATATCATGAAGTCAAAAACGTAAAATGAAAAAACTGAGAACATGGCTGAATGTTACCGACATCTTGAAATCCAGAACCCACAGCAAATGCCACTTTCGAACAGCAAACAACTTTTGTACTGTCTGGATGTTGAGGTATTTGAGGACAATCTTAATAACTCTTAAAACCCAGAACAACAGAGCCAGAACTCTAAATCATCCGGCAGGCACAAGAGCTATTATGATGCATAATACGCCGACTATGTTATAAACTGATATGTAATAAAATTGGATTTCCTTTCTTTCCATGCTCATAAAATCCAAATTAAAAGTAGCAAAATATTAAAATTCTTATTTAAGGCGTATGAAATAATCTGTGGTTACAAAGAAATTTCTTCTCGAGATTGCTATGATTTCAAAAACACAAATTCGTATTGAACAGTATTTAATGTTAAAATGTCATCGTTATGCTATACAAAGAGCGAAGATTTTGTGGCGTAAATATTTTCGCACCACTTGGTTCAAATGCCAGCTCTGCTTCGTGGTCAATGATCGGATGTTTTAACTATCTCTAAAATGTCGAAGTGTGTTCGTGTTCCAAGGCAAACATTATTATAATCCGACTAAACACTTTGATCACACGGCATTAATGCACCTACCGCTCACACACAATGAAGGTGAGAGGTTGAAACCAAGGCATATTGCCGGGGGATTCACTCGTCGTCTCTTGTGCGCTACTCGCTCTGTAGTCTGCCAGCCTAATGGTTGCTCATACAACTAAGAGTAGTGTATAGTCATTGCTAGAGCCATGGACTTTTTGCGAAGGTAATTATGGCCCTGTTTGTTTCAACGTCTTGAGAGCACATTTGTAGCTCTGCTTCACTGATATTGGCAGCGTGTCTTTGGGAAGTGGCATCTCCCACTGGACAGCTCCAATCATAATGAGGTTATCACACGTCTGTGATTTTCCAGTAGAACACGTGAGAGTTAATACACCCAATCACTGACCACGAAGCAGAACTGCAGATGTGTAAGTAAGACATTGAGACAAACTGGTGAAATATAATTTTCGCGAAAAGTTCACGGCTCTAGTCATTGATTAGCAACGCATACTCTGGAACACCACAGTCTTCGTCGCTGCTCACTTGTCTTGCGATTGTATTGGTAAATCACAGAAGTATTACGTCACGATAACCTAATTCTGATTGGTCCAGTCAAATGAGAGTCGTATTTGAACAAAGACGTGCTGTCAATAACAGTAAGCAGAGCTGCGAATGTGTATGAAATGACACTGAAACAAAGACTAGCAAAAACATTTTCGCCACAAATCTTGTCTTCAGCCATAAATCTGTACAATACTTTCTTCCTTCTTCACTTCGTGATTTTATGGTATTTTCTTTTATGTGAAGTCACTCGTGAAGTCACAAAGCAATGGAAAAGACTATACATAAAATAAATTAGCACTTATAGATAGAGGCACGAGTATTTCGCGTTTTAATCTGGCAACAGCGTAGACTTTATACACACACTGGCCAAAGTCAAATATCCATTGGCTTGTAACCGTGACACGTGTTACCACCACGGCTTGTTTCCTTATTTATCACTGGCTTGCAGTCGTCAAAGATGTTTTAAAACAGGTGTTGTCTAATCACAGAAGGAGTAGTGAAGCATACATTATTGGCATTCAACCTGACCTAGAAAGTATACGCGAAATAATCGTGCCTCTACTTATAGAGCACTAAAGCTCTGCATCACTCGCACTATTGGATTATTTTATTTTTCCTCGTTTAGAATTTAGTAGAAGAAAAATTTTAAATGTGCTATTATAGCGTGGATTCCATGTATCGTGTTCTACAGTACAAGCTTCACTGTTGAACTTTTAACATAGGCTATATTTATACCCCAATCAGTCCAGCATTTTTTTATATTCTTAATTTTATGGACTGGTTCCGGCCTAAATATACGTTAGAAGTTAAACTGCGATGCTGGTATTGTAGAGCAAGGTAAACAGAAATCGCGCTATAATAGCAAGTTTCAAATGTTTACTTTTCAGACTTTCATAAAAGCGAAAAATATAATATTCCAACATGTCGACTAATGCAGGGTCTTAAGGCTCCTGCCTACCTCGGAGCGCAACGGGAGCAAGGATAGGGTTTTATATGTTAAACTAAATTCCGTGTAGCTCAGTCACCCTTTGAGTTATCGCTTTCGGATGGAAACTATTTTCTGCATTGAGAAGAGGAGAATACTGCTTCGTAAACGAAAATGCGAAAATAATTTTATGAGTACGGGGTTTCGAGTGTTTAATCGGCACGAAAACACTTATTTGATCATAGTTTTCAGGGTATTGATATAACTTGCTAAAATATTCGGTAGCAGTGTGGGCCGTATCGTACTGAACAAAAAAGTTACTGGTGGCATATATGTAGGTTTGAAAGTGACTGAGATATTTAGGAATATAATTTAACCTGTAACGCCCTATCCTTGCTGCCGCCGGAGCTCTGAGGTAAGCAGAGTCCTTAAGGTGGTTGTACGCCGCAGCAAGCGAGGGAGGGTAGGCGCGTGTCGTGCAGGGTGGGAGGGGGATGATTGTAACCGGCGCCATGCCTCTCAGACTTCCTCGGTTCTGCTGGAGCAACGACCTTATGTCGCCGCGCTCAGGGTTGCCAACATCACGACTTGACGTCCTAGCAACAATGCCCTGCCTCCATTCACGTGTCCCACACAGATAAAACACTATGTTGCTACTACCAAACTTTTATCTATTTTCAATTCCTTTCAACGTTATTTTTCAGTTAAATCGATATTATTGTGCCGACATTAACAATATTACAAGCATACGAAGCGTTACATCAATGTAACATAAAAGGCATGTTGAAGCGTCATTAGTGGTACAAACTCTAATGTATGTTTCCGCAACCAAATATTGTGTTAAGCCAAACGTAAAAAGAAATGCTACTATTACATTAAATTTAATAATGTTTAAAAAATAACTTGTGTTGAAATTATATCACCGCCTATAATACCATCTTACATTAACAGCAAAATTGAGAGTTGACGGTTCACAAATAACCAAATTAAATGTCCTGCTGACTCTTAGTTAACCCAACATTGGAGTTTTTTCTTTAGAATCCTTGGTTAAGATTGAAAACCTGCCGAAATCTTTAATTCTTAGTAGTGGAGAGTTCTGCTGTCACGAAGTGTCAACTCAGAAGGCAGACACAGCAGTGTTGTGAACTCTTGACCTTAATTACAGCACCGATGAACAGTAATACTAAGGTCTGTCCACTACGGGATAGAAACAATATGACAAAAAAAATGTCCAGGTTGTAACAAAACATCCCAAAAGTCACGTGTATCTGACAGATACTAAATATGAATAGTTTAGGTACACAAACTGAAGGAATAAATGATTATCTTACGGAAAGTGTATCTGACGTACAGGTTATCGTACCCCTGAAAGAAGACTTATAACTGGACACTTGCTTGGACTGAACAGGGGCATGAGATGTGGTCATACAATCAGTGGCGGCTCGTGGGTTGTTGCCAGGTGGGACTGCAGATAGTCGGAACTTTACACTGTTGATGAACGCGCCGTAGATCAACGACCATGAAATTTTTGCCGGCTACATCAGCGTGTCAGTGGCTGTAGAGTCAACCAGCGCACAACCCTGTACACCTCTTGGCAACTTCAGCCCTACCTAGCAACAACCCACGAGGCGCCACTGCCTGCACTGAAGAGACGCCAGAATATGAAGGGCGGGGGAAAAGAGAGATCATCGGTTAAGTTCGTCGACCAGCGGCATCGTCCGGCACGATTGCCACGTGCGAGAACCTGTGGATATACCCCGCCGGTAACTGACACCGGATTGCCTTGGTGGGAGGCGAGTAAACTAGCAACATCGATAACTACGTATACCTAAAATATTCACATAGCATTTAACTACCTCAAAGTTGCGTTGCTGAAGAGCAGTCATCTGACTTTGCTGTTGTACTTTCGTACTGCTTATATAGAATAATGAATTCTCCAGATGTTTCTGACAGTTAGCTTCGGTATGTCAGAATTGAGGTTAAGGGAAAATGAAATTAATGTGGAGGGAACTGACAGTTTGTAAGGCAAAACGACTTCTTGGATCCGTCGTCTAATGTCGGCAAATGACTCAGAACATCCAGGAGTTGATGCATGCAGTCACGTACAAACTGGCACTTGCCTTCTGGCGGTGATGCATGCAACCTTACCACGCGAACCTCGCAGAGTCTGATCCCCGAGCAAAATTAAAACACGCTGGGGCTGCGAACGTTTTGCGGTAATAAAGTTAACAACTGATGGTAGGAGGGAAGTCAGAGGCCTTGAGGAAACAGCGGTCACGCAAAGCTTCGAAGATGGCCCGTTAGCATTTCAGTCCGTAACTTGGAACGAGCTGGTATCAAGAGTTGCCTGACCCCAGCGGCATTGATCGCAATACCGTAGCTAGGCAACCCGCTGCATCCACGTGTAGGGCCGGTTGCCTACCACCGCTCGGCAAGGGGAACTGGCCTACTTGGATACGCATCTGCTATCTCTCTCGCCGCAAACTCCTAGAAAGACGAAAAAATTCTAAAAATAACTCCTGGTAAATAGAACACTTTAAAAAGATTTTCTTACTTTATTTCTTCATGTATATCTGTACCCTTATGTCATGAATCCCTCATATACGATACACACACGCGTAGTTTACTTCGTAACACACACTGAACCACACAAAGGTAAACAAGATATACGTATATATTTGCTGAAATTAACAGCTATTTAATCAAACTAACTTTGTGTCTGCTAAATAAAATAAGACTTGCGCCATAATTGATTTAGTTGAGCCAGGAAAATATGTAGTTAAGAAAAGAAAACCATTTTGTTGAGCCAACAAATTGTGCCTGACAAAACGTCTTTGATTGAATGAAATATTACGTATTTGTTTGGCCGTATACAAAGTACATGGTTGTAAGCGCGAGACCACTTCCTTAGTGCACTCTATGTAACATAACTTAATTCACTGTTGAAGTCAGTGAGGATAATATTACAACTGTAACAAGGAATATAAACAAAATGTAATGCCACTCTTCGTTAGGTGTAAAGTTTAAGGCTGCCGCCTGATGAAGCGTGTGTTTGTGTGTGTGAGGCGAAGATCTATGAGGTGCTACGAGCGACGTCGGCCGGCACATGTATTGTAATATCGCCTCTACGGCCAGAGTGGTAAACGCGCGCAGTGTTCCCGCCGTAACGTTCTTACTGTAGGACTTTAAGCGGTGATCCTAGCATTTTATTGAACGCGTCACTGTAGCAAAGTCCAATGTACTTACAGACATCGATTCCTAACAAATCCGTTATATGTAGCTTGAGAAACAACGGGGTGTAAAAGACGAATTTAGCCGAGTTTGACGGCTTAAGATTGCGTGGTAGATAAATAAACGCTGAAAACATTAACTGATTTCTATGTTTTTTTTTCGAAGTCAATATGGCTAAAATACTCCATGACAAACCTAGATAACGATATTTGCCAACTTTATGAGTAAATATTTATTCAGAATTACTAATTCGTTACGCGTGATATCTTCCGCCGCAGTTAAATGCACGAGGTTCCGGCGTCAGAGATTGTGCCTCAGAAGTTTGTAACACTGGAAACTATTTTGTTTAAAACGTTCGCTAAAACGCTTGTCTAGGATTGCTATTGTTTAACTTTCGCAAATTGGCTTCAAGAAACCTACAGTTATAGATTAATGCTTTTAGCGTTGAATTATGTACCGCGCCCTCTTAAAAATAATGCTTCCAATGTGCGTGGAGTTTTGAAAGTCACATTCACAAGTAGTGTGAAGTGTGTTTCCTTTTTGCAGATAAGCGTTTTGGACGCACGTTTACTGATATCTAAGAAAATGTTACTCCGTACACGCTGCACGCAGTTCGAGCACCAGCGAGGTGGCCACCTTAAGAACATTTTTTCCCTATTCTTAAAACATATATATGTATATATTTCTAATAATATAAATGTTTAAATGTGTTCTGCTTTACGGTTATTCTATGAATTACTATTTCAGCAGCTCACCACGAACTCTCAGAACCTAACCAATAAGTTGGGCTAACTGCACGAAGAAAGGTGAATGCCAGACTGCGTCTACGATCGTGATGTAATCGCAAGGAAAACAGTTTGACTTCGTTAGTTAATTTGTTACAAAGAATTATATTTACAAAGATTACATTTTTAAAAGTGCCTAAATAATTGTCAGAAAGAACACTGAACTCTGAACAGTTAGAAATGGAAATGTAAGAAAACGTTGGGCCTAACAAAATAACCACAACATAAATTATGCTACTTTAAGTTAAGTGAACATCCTATCAACAGTTCATAAAACTCTGGTTTGCGTTGCAAAGTTTCTCGACAACAGCCATCCGTAAGAATACTGCTGATATTGTTAAGTTTCATAATAAATTAAAGATATTTTTAAGTTAAAAAATACATTGCACCAAAGCGGAGCTGTGTAAAATATTGACGACAAAATTATTCTCGTAATCATTACCAAAAATTAACCGAGATACTCGTATCAAAGTATATAAAGTTATTAAAATCACTGTTTATTTAAAGTAATGCTAAATCGGTAAACAGTGACAAACCGTTAAACACGCACGCACACATACACAAACACACACACATATATGTATATAATTGTACATATATGTGCATATATATATATATATATATATATATATATATATATATATATATATATATATACAGAGAGAGAGAGAGAGAGAGCGAGAGAGAGAAAGAGAGAACACATATTTATTAATAAGTTAAACTAGTTGCACGAAAAAAACATTAATAGAGGCCTAGCGTAGGAACACCGCATCACAAATTCAAACTGTGAGACTTAGGTATCTGCTTAACCCTTAAATATGGCACTTTAGAGTTCTAGGGTAGGGTGAAGGAACGAAGGAATGCAAAATGAGTGGGGAAAGCGGAGTACTCCGAGAAAATTCGCTAGTGGTTGGGACAACATGCGCCACGTTTCTCACACGCAAAAAGTCAGGGCTCGATCCAGCTGTGAATCTGCATCGCTTTGGTGAGAAACAAGAACTTTGCCCAATATATTAAAAAATATATTTTTACAGTTTTTTTGTAAGTTAACCAGTACTTCTGCTAGGCCAGTTAATATCAATTACGTGACTTAAACGATTTGACAATCTGTATAGACTGTTACGACGAACAGTTATTCACACCCAGACAGACCTTGGAATCGAACCCAGGACCTCACGCAGTGTAAGCCGTTGCTACTGAGGTCGGCACTGCGCCAGTCAAGGGGCGAGTACTCGCAGAACTTACGACAAGGCAGCTAAAGTTTTGTGTGTGTAGACATCTTCCCGGTGAAAGGCTGAAGCGACAACGGCAACTTGTGGCCTGGTTCACTGGCTAATGGCGTCGTTAAAACAACTGTCAGCGCTGCTCGAGTGGAAATAATTGCGCTTGGTCAAGTTCAAGTGCGTTTCGCTAGCTAAGTTCCTGAAAGCCAGACATTGAAGTGTTCTCTGCTTCGCTAGAGGCTGGCAAGTGTTAGGCTTGTGTACAAGATAAATACTAAGTTAAATTATTTCCCTGGCCAGATAAAATTCCGGCTACCGCCGTTAGCTTCGAAAACAAAAACCAATTCACGAATTATTCTGAAAGGTTTAATTTCTGATTTGTAGTTGGTCAGAATCTTTCCTCGTAAAATGCCGTAAAACTTAAAGAGAAGTAATAGTTTAATGCAAGTTCCTGGAAATTGAAAAAAAATGTTTCGAGTTAGTTTTGCCTGATTTTATGCAGCACATTTAAACAAGCCACCTTACACGTATGGTCAGAACAGGAAGTAAAAGGGCATATAACACAAAAAGTATCAATAGATCCACTGATTTTTTACTAAATAATTTTGGACCAAATTGTTTTAATGCCTTACGTGCGCATACATCTGCAGCCGTGCTTCATGGTTATTGGCAGAATGTATTTATGCAGATGTGTCACTTATTTAACTGTGCTAATAAGAATTAAGTTCCTGCAACACTACAAGTCGGTGATTTGCTTATATAACCTCAAGAAACTTAGCAATAAGTTGTTGCCAAAATATTTTCACCAAATATCAGTAGCTCTAAATAATATTTCAATTTTAGAATTTTTACTAAATCGTACGTGTGCTTGTAGTTATTAAATAAAATATGTTATTGTTAATTACTTGTGATTATAGCCTGTTCGCTGAAAAGTAAGCACTTTTCAAGACCTTGCTAAATTATTTCTTCGAACATATTTCCATCTTTGACTTTTTTTTTTCAGGTAAAATTTGTAGCGTGACTGATGAACACAGTGGATGATTTCTATTGTTGTCAGAAGATAACGTCTACAGCCACATATATGTATAAATTTTAAGCAGTTGACATTTTTAAGGTGAGCTCAATTAGTGCTCCGTTTAATGTGAACAACCTATAGTATTCAAATGATTACAATAACACTTAAGTATTCAGGTTCACGAAAACCAAGAGCTCTATGAAACATAGCACATAAACGGTGGGACATTTACGAAGCACAGTCACGGGTATAAAACCGGGCATATAAATATATGACATGTTTATGAAGATGTAATTCCGACAACATGGCCACTAAACACTTGGAGCCCTAGGCAGTGAAGTTGGTCTAACCGCTCGCCTTCCGCATCATGACGACCCGGCGGCGATTTACGACGCGTTCACGATTTTCACTAGCGGGTTTTCTCGGGTGACTCCGATTTTCAGCACCTTCTTCATCTTATCAATCTCCCTTACTCACCCTCTACATCATTACAAGTTTTTAAGGAAGTTGGTTCCGCGAGAATTCATTACTTTATATCTGTGCCAAACTCTGTACAGCTTTTATACGGCAGAGAACATGTAGTTTCACCAACTACAAAAAAAAAAAGACCAAATAGTTTTTCCTTACTCACTCATCACAGTCACAAATAGCCGTTACTGTGTAGCCAAGAATGAAAAAAGTAACTGACTGTCAAAAACAAGGTAATTCACATTGATACTAAATGCTATTAGCTATTTCTTGACACATTCGGGGTTTCAAAAATGATACATTCTTGTGTTTTTAAAATTTGATGAAAATGAGTAAATTTTTCTTACAAAAATTTTTGTAACTATCATTTGTCAAACATGTCATAAAACGCATTGATACACTGACTTTCAGTTCCTGTAATTTTGATTTAAAGGTTATTCTTTTATTTTTTTTAATTTTGGCTATACAGCAACGGCCATTTTGTAACGTTGATGAGTGATTATGGAAAAACTATCAGGCATTTTATTCTTTATTTTGAGAAATGACATGTTATTTTATGAGTAAAGTTGAACAGTGTTTGGCGCCAATATAAAAAAATACCTCTTCAACGCCCTTAAATACCTATCTGTTAGGTGCAGAACCAAAATTTCTTAACTTCCCCACTAAACTATCTAGATGGCAACACGATCAATAAAGTCACTCTTTGTATTACACAGAAAAGTATTTGCGATTATACACGTTATATTAAATGAGAAGAATACTTTCTAAACCATACGTCTTTGCAAAATTCCGTAAATAAGATAAACATACTACTTATAAGTTGGTGACATACTTACGAATATATAGTCGATTTTAATTAAAAGTTGCCTGCCCCGGTTTAACATCACGTAAAAATAAGTCTTTATTCATTCAAAGCCTGACAGTTCCACCCTACTGTAATTTTGCTTTCAAAATAAGGGCGCAACAGCTTATAACAACTGGATAACGTAGAGTTACAAAATGATGATTCTGAGGATATTACTAAACCTTTAAAGCCAGGTATGCCCATAATATTCATGCAGAAATAGCCAAGAAAAATTTTTTTAATAATCAATTTAAAATATAATATTAACTCATCGCATATTAACAACCATAATTTGACATTTCAAATGACGTACAACAATAAACCTGCGACATTTAATTTTTGTGAGTGGCAGAACGTATCAGTTTCTTTTTCTTCACTGTCCTTTAAAACTGGATAAACTAGACACGTCTGATTTTGAAAATTTGCTCTCCAAATTATCTCGCGTGTAAGTGGATATAATGAAAGATTATTACGGCTGTAAATATAACGAGGCAATGTGCATGATATGTTATCAGTCTCCTGATTGCATGACGACTTGCGCACATGGATTGCATCACGCTGTGTAGTGACTGATATCCTCGGCTGACAGGTTATATTTACGTCTGTTGAAGTACTACTGACGCCAGAGCAACTGCCGGTGTCAAGATAAACTACGTTGTGCGATATCTTGTAACAACCCCGAATGCACGGCGGTAATTACTTCTGGGAAACAAGCGCAAATGAAATAAAAATGTTTGATCGTCAAACAAATAGATCTCTGTAGAATTAATCAGCCTTCTTTCCTTTCAGCATTTTTTTAGTACAGGTTGTTGCGGGTCGGCATAGGAAGGGGTAGGAGGTGAATTTAAGACGACGAACATATTTTGTTCTTTCTAGATTTTTTGGATAACACATGTAAAAGAAATACCATTAAATAATGCAGGATAAAAATTTTAAAAAATTGACGAAATCAAACACAACATTTAATTTTGTATACAACTGTTTGTTATATTACAACACTTAAAAAAATTCTTACTTAATTTATTGTGATTTAATTTGAAATCTGCTGTATAGTAGTGTTTCCATAATGAGAAACCTATACGAATTACATGTAAATTGAAAATCAATGCTGAGCCATAAACGAGAAGAGTGAAGCTAGTTGAAAATGAAGCAGCAATGGAAGCATAAGTAAAGGAAAGTGAGTTTGACAGAAAACCCAGATGTTAACACAACCAATCTCACTGAGAATCAAACCCAGCCTGACATTGTGCTAGATCACTGTGATCTTCATAAGGGTTTGAAAAATTTCTCAATTTTGTGTGGGTGTTTAATTATTTGCATTTCTGTTCGCATTGATTCTGCTGTTATAGCATTGCACCCTTCCCATAAATATTATTAATTAAATAGTCAGAGCCTCATCTATGGAAACAGGGTGCACCACGTGATGGTAGAGGATGGCAGAATTTATGGGAGAGGCTGTACCAAACCGCGAATATAGTGGCAACACATTCACGTAGGTAAAGACATACCCTATTCATCGACTAATCACCAAATACTGTAAGAACTATTTGGAAACATGGCGTGGATAAAAGCGAAATAACTGTACATCAAATTAATTTTACAGAATTGATATTTACAACGTAAATTATAAAAAAAAACTTGTCAAACAAACGACAATTGCCACCGGCACTTATTTCCTACGTCTGTAAGTTTAAGTTCTCCACATTCGATGCAAACATGTAGCCTACAGATTACTTAGAGTAATTTATATAAAAAAAAATATTTCTCCATGTCAGTAATAACGCCATTCGCAACTGGGATTTTTACGATACCAACTAATACGAACGTTGACAACGTGTTATTAAAAAAACAGAATCATTAAATAAATCGATTAAACCGCAAATTTATGGAAACAACAACGTCATTAATGTTTGGTCGTGTTGTCACTTGTTTAATTTGTTTAAATTCTTGTTATTTGTGTATCTTGAGATAATTATAATACGTGATTTGGATGTTGAAATAAAAAGAAAGTAATGAAAACCACAATCATAACATTAAAAAACACAAAATAAATTACACCTATACCAATTTGAATTGCAGTAAGAATGAATGTATATATATCTTTATATATATATGTATATATATATATATATATATAATTGTATAGGCGAAATAAATCTGCTTGTTTTGAACATGAGTGCATTTGAAATTTTACATTATTAAAAAAAAAAAAAAAAAAAAAAACTAAATGTAGGCCTAGCGAATATACTGCTAAAATATAGCATCGTGTCCCCCCGTCATGACATACTAGTCTGTCATAATTTCGTTGAGTGCCTAGTAACGTATAAAACGTTCTTAGTGGGGGACATACATACAGGTGCGAGATCTCGTAAGCCTATCTATCCTAGATGGAGGTGGGCTGAAAACTATAAACTTGATAGTTAGCAGTGTTATACAATAAATTATTCTGTACACACATACATACACACCATATTAAGGATTTCTTACGCGAAAACTAGAATAATAATAATGTGCCGAAAAACTTTTCTCTTCAACAAAATACGGGTTTTCCTTGTAATGTCTGAAAGAACAACCTAATATGTAAAACCTCTGAATTGAAAGCACCTATAAAGACAAAAAGTAACGTGTCATTATGAGTGTATCGTCAAAAAGTATTACTACCTGAAACTATTGCCGCTATTGGGTCGCTATCTTATTTTTTTTATATGTATTACGTCCATAACAGAAGAGTTGTGCTCTGGTATTTAAGAAGTAAACAACTTATTGTCTAATTTAGGCGGAGGAAACGGGAGATCCCCAAGAAAACCCACCGATCAGCGTCATCACCCGGCACGATTCCCACATGCGGAAATTCTGGGACCGACCCCGCCAAGGATCGAGCTGTGGCCATCTTGATAGAAGGCAAGTGGTCTGACCACTCAGCCACCGCGGCCCCATATTTATCAGTCATGTATTTAGTACTGTGTACCTCGCAGTCGTCAGCAAAGCTACCCAAATGGTTACACTTGGTTTTACGTAATAATGATGTTTTTTACAGCTACTTCTGATTACAATTTTGATTGAAATAAATTAACTCCATAACCTTGTGAATAATTGCGAACAAACTGTGGATTTTTATAATAATATCTTTCTGTTTTATTTTCCAACGATGACACTTTCTTTGCTTCGCTCAAAATATACAACCATTGAATTACTTTATAGAGATCAAAATACGTTTTATACGGAGTTAATAAGGGACCTAATAATTGGGGGAAAAAATAAAGGCGTAATAAAATATTAGCTGGTTTTTAACGATAAATAATTTCATTTGCAGCCTAAACCGACTCTATGTATTTTCATGAATTGTTGTGTAGTAAATATCAGATATTGGTTTCGTATTTGTTGTTTTAGGTGCTCTTTAAAAAAAACGTACTCTATCTGGTTTCGGAACCGCTGTGATCCACTGCATCATACTATCACTTAAATCTGTTTTATTATAAACTTTACATGGCTAAATTATTTTTCAGTTATATTAAAAAAATGTTATATAGGACAACGAATTTTTTTATGGGAACGGGATTTTTTTTTGTAGAGCTGAAAGAAAAACGGCTGCTTTGAGCGGTTAATTAGAGCAGTATGAACGGCAATAATGTGTGGGTAGAAAATAAACATCAGGTGAAAGGAAAAAAATACAACAAATGAGGTAATTAATATGTTCACAGTGTGAGTAAGAGAATGGCGAAGTTGAAAGAACTGAAATTTTAGAATGAATGTAGTAAAAGAAAGGCGATACAATTTTTGAATATGCTGGGAGAGGAAAACATTTTACAGACAAAAAATTAACAACCATACGGAAAAAAAAATATGTATACTGTTTGCGAAAGAACCACGGAGTAAAACACAGTTGCAATACGGGGCTCAGTGTGGTGATGTGGCTAGGATGCTTGCCTCCCACGAAGGAAATATGGGATCAATTTGCAGGGGATTTTTCACATGTAGGAAATGTGGAATACGATGCTGGCGAGCGGGTTTTTTCGTGGGTATTACGCAGCCTTCGTATTCCGAGCGTCTTCAACGCAGGACTTAACATGTATCATTCAAGTTTCGCAGATACCTACAAGCACCCAATCAGAAGTCAGCTCTCGGGATGTGATACCCTGCCCTGGGGTACTTTCCGAGTAATTTTTTTTACTGTAGTTCAAATATGCAGAATGTTGTCAAATTGTTGGTCAATATTTTGGAGGAACATATAAACATAGGTCCAAGAATGCACTTTTCTGCACTGCGGGTTCACAGTAGGTTACACGATATAGTGCATTGCATGTGGGTTGGATCTTGCTATTGTGGAATTACATTATTGGCAACTACATACAAAACGATACATATTTAATTGGACGGCAGGTATTTAGCGATGTAGCATTCTACAACAAAATGTTACAGCTCGCGTGCCAGGCACCGTAAATCGATGCTTTTTCGGATAAATATTCATATAATTTATTTGTTCCTCTACATATATGAGAATTGATCCCCAAAATACTGTCATATAACTCAGCAACATCCTGTATTTTGTGAGTGTTCACGCCTTATAATATCACAACAGTAATTTCTACCCCTTCTTGAAGATTTATTGTCTACAGATTAGTCGGTGTTACTGAGGCTACGTTGCAGGAAAACGAGACTCAAATGAACAACTGCTAGTAACATTTGATTTTCACGAAAACTAATTTGCACCAATTTGTTTCAACACCTTAAGAGCACATCTGCAGCTATGCTTCGAGGTTATTGGAAGCATGCCTTTGTGCGAAGACGTCGCTCTATTGATTTAGCCAAACGGGATAAAGTTACAGCAACACCACATGTCTGTTGTTTCCGGGTAGAACCCCGAGACGCTAAGAGTTGTAACCATCCAATCAATGACCTTGAAGCAGAGATGCAGATGTGCCGGTAGGGAATTGAAACATGTTGGTGTGAAATTAGCAAGCAAGAATTTTAAGATTCTATTCATTTTTTTCCTCAGAAAACTGGAAGCAGCTCTGGGGTTCAAAGTTCCCGCCAAACGAACGTGACCGCTCGCCCGGATCTAGCGAATGTGGAGCAAAGGGTCGCACGTGGCCAAGCCTGCCAACAGCTGCGTGCGAACCGGCTCCCTGATCGCGAAAAAAAATACATCTCGCCCGTAGCTTGAAACAAATACTGAAAGATAAACACGAAAAACAAATGAATAACAGCTTCAAGTCCCCTGAACAACTTAAAAATGATATTGGAAAATAAACCGTTAACTTTACCTTGACAAATTTGAAAAAAAAATTTTACTGTCACTTCAAATTTGTAGATGTGTAATCTTAAAATAAAATTACGTAGATTAGAAGTTCACTGTCAATACTGTACTGTAGACTGTGTCCGTTTCTAAACTGTAAGCTGCAAACAAATGTTGTTATTAAATGATTCCAGTCACACATTAAGGTCAATTATAGTTTCCTTGTTCTAATTTGTTTCCACTTCTCTCTGCTAGCCACTGTTTGTCCCGTATTGAAATACGATATTCCTTGCATCCACATATGTATGAGAGCAATTCGCGTTACTTCGCTGAGACGACGCGGCACTTTTAAAATAATTTACCTTAACATGTTCAACTTAAGCAAGCGGTAACAAGGCGACCGAAAGAGCTTAGATCGTTATAATATCGTACTTACGAGATTTCGTACCAACATCAGGACATCAATTCTCTATCTGTGCTATGATTGGCTCGTTGATTTCAACAACACTTCACTACAGAAAGATGGCAGACAAACAGTGTGAAAGTATTAAATAGGCAAATATAATAAGCCCGGTACATGCTATGCACAGTTCAGTACAGAAAGACTTACTGAATTCAGTAGCACTGTCACATTGTGGATGGGTGTGTACGCTCGTTATCGCCTAAATTACGTGCTTAATTTCACAACTAAAACCTGCCCTATTTTTCATAGTAATGTGTGTTCATGGGCTTGCGTAATGCACATTTTCAGCCACTGGCATGTGAAGTACGCAAGCAGGGTTGCCAAAGTTTGCCAATGATCGTTTCATAATGAACACGCGAATGCCAGATTTTTTCAAAATCGAAATAATACAAGGTAGTTTCACTTATTTTGTAACTACACGCGTGTCTTGTATGTAAAATAGTTTTTGTAAATTGTAAAGTTATACTTTATGGGATATAACGACCAACACAAAAATATATTTCATATTCTTAATGTTCCGAAACTTATTAGTAAACAGTGGTGGTTTATACACAACACAAAAGTTATGCTACAAAATTCTGTAATTAAATCTCAGTCGAAGTTTATGAACAGAATTAAGTAGGGGATTGAGTAGAGAAATAAGGCCAGTGTGTACCGGACTTTACCAATACACAAGAGAGCACTTTGATTCGTAAGTTACCTGGGATAATATTATTCTACTTATTTAACAACGTAGTCTACAGTTACGTAAACTTCGAAATTAGTTGGTGACGGTAAGGGATATAGTGAGGTTCATGAATGTGTTAATTTGTCAAAAGCTTTTGAGTGTGTGTAATGTTATCAAATGTACGACGTTTTCCGCCACGTATGTATTATATTATTTACTCAGCTATTTTAGTCTATTTACAGTAAACATGCATATTACTTTTATATTTTATTATGATAACTACACAACATTAAAAAAACAAGTTCTTTTTGTTGACTGTAAACATTACCGGTATTACGGCCAGTAAAAATGATGTCAACGTAACATCTTTATTCACAGATCACTTTCTTCAAGTAAACAATTTAACTACGGCTGCTTGAAACTGTTTATATTATCGTGTTCAGCGTGTAGTGGGATAGCTACCTTAAACTCCAATAAAGTAATAAGGAACTACACTTTTAAACAGAGTATCAGATTCGCAAAACCAATATAATAGAAAATGAACAAATATTATTTAGTTTAAATAGAAATGTTTATTGAAAATTTATTCAAGTAAGGATTGTTTTAGAAGACTATTTAAAAGCTCCGTGGTTTAAACATTTTTAACGTTTTTTTTTTCAGAGCAAAGTGTGTGTGTCGAATTACATGATTTTTGCTTACCGCTTAAGTTTAACAAATTTGGCGTTTTAGGAATATTTTCTCTTGCTTTTCTGTTGTTAATAATGAAACATGTATCCGGCGAAGAAACTATTATTTTGGATTTGTTCATAAAGTAGCAGCTGTTTTCATTAAATCAAATTACTTGGTAATCTTAAATGTTCGTGGAATCTGAATTTTTTTCAGTTCAAAACATTGGTTGTGTTTGGTTCTATGCTGCACATTGAATTGGAACGACTTAATGAAGGTGAAAACAGCAAGGGGATAACAGAGCAAAATAAGGGCAATTGCAGTTATAAAATGGTAGAATACTGCTCTCAAAGACTACAATGGACTGTGAAAGAAGGTAATTGCATGGTGATCGAAAGCGGACGTTTTGTCGGTTGTCTGACGTACTAAACACCCACAATATTAGCGTTGCTAATTTAACGTTTTTTTATATCATCTTTCATTTATTTTTTGCGAAGTTAAGGTTAAAATGCCTTCTCTTACACTTAACGTTCACAGAACCTATCACCATACGTGTGCTTAGGCCGTGTCCCAATCGACACTGGTACCCATTACAAGCTGCGCGGCCAATCAGAAGACAGCTGCACTGCCATTGGCTGATATAGAAGTAGGCATCACTCCTACATAAGATCCACGATTTTCCAAATTGGTCGTATGCCTGAAGATGGGAGCAGACATCAGTTCATGAAACGTCGCGTCTGTTGTCGTCGAAGGGAGACAACTATTATCGCCTGTGTTATTTTTTTTTATCGCCTTGTCTCTGTTGCAATGTTCATTTGTGTTTGGTTTGCAAGCAATACGTTAGAGTATGTATATAAATATATATATGGATTTATTTATCATAAATAAATAAATATATATATACACACACACACACACACACACTAGCTGCTCCGACAAACTTTGTTTTGTCACATAATTAACTTATTAACTAATTTTTCTTTCTCGAATAAAGTGTAATGTACAAAAAAAAACAAGATGGCTTTCTGGTAAACTTGTACTGTAAAATTCATTTTGTGGAATAAAACACAACATTTGGATATTTGCGTTTTAAAGGTTTCAGTGAAGTTTCTACCTATCCCTTTTCGTGTGATGGGTTTGCTTCCAAACCCACCTTGTTTTTGCATATCGTCATTTAAGAATGCTCCTATGTCCTATGTTTTGCACCTAAGATACACAGCATACAGCATAGGCAATAGTGCGTTCATGTGTTTATTTTGTTGTGTTCCTTGAATTGTTGATGGTGCACATTCAACGTTACCTACATGTTTCTAACTCACGATACCATTGTTTCGGAAACTCTATCGCTGTAGCTTCATTTGTGATTTGAAAGAAAACTATGAGTCCTAGACTATTGCAACAAGAGAACCTTTTTTGTTAGACAGGTAACATTACTCAATAAACCATATTCAGATGTTCGAAAATCCGGACGGTAAAAACGTTATACGCAGTTAGAGGGTAGCCACCCCTGCTATTGTCATAAGGGTGGAAGGTTTCAACCAGCATTTTCTGTTGGTTTGCAGATCCCAATAGCATTAAGCAGTGCTGAAAATATTGTATTTTTATGTCAATTAGTTTCCGATATTTTGGGAAAATACTGTTTTAAAATTCGATGTTAAGAGGCCCATTAGCCTACTCCCTTAACATTGCGTTTAGGTGAAAAGTGCAAATTATGTTTTCGTCATAGTTTTTCGTGAGGAACACGTATGCGGAGTTTGTCCCCCTATTTAAGAAATAGCCTGTATTTATATATATATATATATATATATATATATATATATATATATATATATATATATATATATGTAAGCAAATGCAAATATGTAGACACACGGGTATTAATTTCGTATTAATTTCCGAATATTTATTTTGGAAAGTTAAAAATTTTTTAAATTGTGCTGCCAAAAATTAAGTAGGGCCTAGTTCCTTTAAGTTCAGCCCTCGACTAGGCGTATTTCTCCGTTCGAAGTGTGTAAGTGTGAAAGCTGTAAGGATGACTAGACACGGGAATATCGCCTCACCCTAGCCTCTAGGTGCGAGTCACAGAACTAACATGCAGTATTCTCGCCCACAGCTCGCCCTTATAAGACATACAGTTGTGATGCTGTCATCTTATCACGTCATGGCAAAGATAAATGGGTGTTTACACGCGTGCACCCTTTTTAAAAGATTTTTCACCAAGGTGTTAATTTCTAAGGTTCCGAGCAATATTAATATTTTACATTTCGGCAGTGAAAAAAATTCACCTTTACCATTAATGGAGGTCTTTAGGTGGAAATACACACACCATTTGAATGTTGGTCTTAAGAGCTTGTGGACCTGGCCCGTGAGCCGCGCCGTAGCGTGGTATGGAAAGTATTTTTTCATGCGTAACTGTTAAAAATGTCTCCAATGCGTTTATCTACCATAAGAATAAATACTTCAAACAGTGTCCCTATAGTTTTAAAAATGCCCTCCGCTAATTAAATACATTAATACCAAGCTCCTAAAAAGTGCTAAAAACGACTTTTACATGTTGCTGTAGCTGAGAAAATATACCGTAATCGTAAAACAAAATCATAGAAACTTCGTTGGATTTTAAAGCAAAATAGCAGGGCCATCGCTTTAAGTCCTGTCGAAAAACATTTCTTACAAAAATAAAAACATCAAGATACTTTAGTACTTCACGCGGAGAGGCGACGAAGTGTTTGACGGAGGTGTTGCGACTTATCTCCTTCCACGTTTTCGTGCCACAAACGTAAAATAAACTCAAGGTCCAATAACATTTTAGCACGCATCAACCACAAACGCTGAGGAGTTTCCAAATAAACTTAAGATATCTTCGTACAGCGGCCAGGGCAAACGGCCACCTTATGTTTCAAACAGTCACGGCCAGCATTTCTTCTACCAGCTACTTCTTTTGGAAAGTGTTTATATTGCCAGCAACCAGCTACTCCGGTGAGACTAGGGCGTGTTTTTAAACCAAGAAATTATGCATGACCTAACTTACGAGATACAGACTACATATGTTTGACTATGTTTATCTAATTACAATTTGTTGCAAATATGTAGTTCAACATTCTCTAGGAACAGTCATTAGAGTAGTAGACTTGCATTTAATTAAATTGTTGTTATAAATGATTGTCTAAGGGCCGATATTATAAACATCTTTTGAATGACAACCAACTTCTATCCCCATAGAGAAAGCATTGGTGAGCAGTTGGTTGTCATTCGAAAGAGGTCTATAGACACGGCCCTTAGTATTTGGAAGTAAGCTTAGAACTGACAAGAAAAAATTAAACACTTGGTCAAAATAATACGTACCACATAAATCTTACAAGAAAGTAATGTAAATAAACGTTGCATTAGGAGTGATAAGAAATGTAACTTTCATTCGCGGGCTCGAAACATATAAAAACATTTCTTTGAACGCAATAAACTACTCTAAAGTACCCCGTCATAAGGCAACAGTGCAAACATCTACTCTCTAATAGCAGTTCCCCGTTATAAGACTTAATGTTAGCCAACAGTGCAAACATCCACTCTCTAACAGCATACAAGAAATAAAACCTTTAAACACACATTCAGGTCGGTTATGACAAGGCAATTTATAACTTCTGAAGGCGGTATGGGTACGGCAAAATTTCTGCGGCAGGGTTCGAAAAGTAATCCGAATAGAGTATTCAGGCACCCATTAAGTCACGAGGGCAAGAATTGCTTGCTGGTTTTTAGACCTGAATTGTTGGTCAAACAAACACGGTCGTGTGACTCAGCAAACATATCTAGCACCAGTAGTTTGCTCAAGTCTGTTCAAGTGGGGAAAAACCTTACTTTGTATTTATATGAAATACCTAGCGTTAGTTTTGTTAACATTGCTTGGAGTATATTTTCCTCATACAGAGAAAAATTCAACTCAGCCAGTTTTCTCATAGAATTACAGCGTCGAAATGTGCATGTTTTTCACTTCTCATCGCCCACTGCAAAAACGAATGAACATATCAAAATGAAATAATTAATATTGGAAATAAATGTCGCGTGCTACTGCTTGAAGTTTATAAAAACCCGTTACAAAATATCGTTACAAAATATGTTCGTGTCTTTTAAATAATTTATGAGGTTTTGAATTATTTTGCAACATTTTTTAAAAAATGCACAACTTTTTGTAATGTGAAAAACACATTACGGTAAGCAGTAGCGCGTGACATGATGTTTCTATGTGAATTATTTCGCTTCATTATGTTAATTGTTATTCGTAGTGGATAAGAACGAAAAACAGGCAAATTTTGAATTTGAATTGCCATTATGGGAAAACTGGCAGAGCTAAATTTTTTTGTCAGAGGGGTATAGCTACTACTGAGTAACGTGTACGGAACTGAGAATATATTTCTACAAATATAAAGTTACCAATTTTCCGTATGTTGGCAACGTCTTTATCCACACGGCAGGGGTTGGCTGTACTGGTCCAGAGAGAGAGAGAGAGAGAGAGAGAGAGAGAGAGCGCAGCGGTCAACAGCTGGGGTGAGAGTAGGGCGTGGCGCCCCCAACCCCTCACACCCCTGCTAGGGGTAGTACACGTATCGACCACGTGTTCGCATAAAGATTCTGCTCGGACGCACAGAACCCCCGCCCCTTGTCCTGCCACATCATTTTACAAATGTTACAAGTCGAGCCTTGTTTCGTTTACCTCTTTAAAAAAAACTCTCGCGTCTGCGGTGTGAGCACGTCTGATAGGCGCGGCGGTACATTCATGCCAACAATAACGTTACGCTGAAAAAAAAGTAAATTATTTGTTTCGTTCAAACTGTTCACTGTAAAAAGAACGTCCTTGATATTATAAGAAATTTAAACCCCTACACAGTACGGAAAAAATGCAATACTTAAGGTTGTACATAAAGGAAATATTTAGTACTGTTACTATACGCGTCTGATAATATTAGTGAAAATTTCACTGCTTCCATTAATGTATGGGAAACGATGTTGCCATTCATACTTACTTAACACTACTACGCATCGGTGTTGGAAAATTTACAAATAAATTTTTACGTTGTGGTGAATTGTCTCCATAACAGAAACTAAATATTTGGTTGATGAAGTCTAATAAATTGCATTGTAAACAAATGTCGGAACATTTTGAAAATTTGCGATAAAATATGATGATGAAGCAACATCATCTCAGTAAATAATAAACAGCGCATTATATCTTAGTCATTTTAGGTTTACACAGATCAACATATGGGAAAATGTTTTCTCTACGAACCAAATCTTCTCGTTGCCACAACTGAAAATAAATTACAAAAAATTACAGTTCGTTAAATATTTGATATATTTTATAAAATTTTTGCTATCAGCGAACTAGTAATAGTAATTGAATAGATTTTAACCATAATATTAAGTTGTTACACGTTATACAGCAATGATTTTTTTTTTGCATTCTGGTCTTTGTTATAGATATTGAACTGTCCGGTATTACTCTCTAGCATATTAAGGCAAACTTGTTTAACATTTTGTCTAGTTTCCCTCACGAAACATTAACGGTATTTAGATTGGTGTAACAAACCTACAAAAGTTTGCACGTAGCTATACTATTATACAAAAAATTATTTTGAAACCTAGTTAACTAAGGAATCATTTGTAGAAATACCTATTTTTTTCTGGTGAAACCAGCAACTTTACAAGTTTCTTAGAAAACGTACCAAGTTAGTACAAAACGTAAACAAGTTTGGTTCAATGTGTGTGTGTGTGTGTGTGTACAAACACGTACGTACATACACGCACACATGACGTAGACCGGAGACTGGAACCCGTTGTATTCACGTCTAAAGCTCATTTTTTATAAACCACAGCTAGAGTGATCGTCATTTGTAAATTCATCAAACAACTGACATTTCTGAAGTCACGCTTTCACGTAGCTATTCTTGCGTGCATTAAAAATTTCATTTCCTTTATTGTAACTTACAACTGTAAAAATATTAAATCTCCTCAAAACAATAGCATTATGTTTGCTTATAATAAACGACATTCGAGCTGTAATTGCGTACTAAGGCGTGAATAATCGTGAAGGTTTGGTTGGGCTTTCAAACTGTGTTTGTATTCTAATAGAATATTTTGTTATATAGCGTAGATATATTTGTCAGCTTAATGACTTTCTTTGTTAAACAACGAAATAAGTGCGTTTCGTATACGTTCTAGCAGATAACATATTTAATTTCCTCAGATGCTAATTTGTTCCGAGATTTTAAAATAAGTATTTACTGTATCTCGCATTTTTAGCACTGCGAAGAGCGTTGGTAAATAAGAAGTAAAAAAGAAGTGTGTTTGTCACTAAATTATTTAGTATTTTACAGTTGACGACGCGGTGTTTTTTTTAACATTACATGTAACTACGATTCTATCACGTCAAATAAATTTATCTTTAAGTGTTGTTTTGTTTTGGAGAACAGTATGTCAATGTCACAGTTTTCATGTCTGCGTGACGAACAAATAAATTAACGATTTTATAGAATGAATTATTTTCATCAAAATGCATGTTATGTGCGACATCTGAAATTGAATGAAACCAAAATATTATATGGATATTAATAAACCTGCTGAATGGAAGAAAATTGTGAAATTTAAAATTGCGTAACGTATTTGCTGTCTGTTTTAATATTAAAATAGCCTAAATTATATTTGTGTTACTTTTTTTCCAAGCAAACTGATTTTTCATTACTGTTTCATCCTGTACCAGTTTATGTTATTGTGAAATACTGTTACGTGAAAACTATTCGAATAAAATTATTTTATGCGAGGAATGTGTACTTACAAAATAAATGTCTACATAACTAGCATTCTTTCGTAAATATATAAAGGATCGTAGAATTTTTCGACGAGCACAGTTTTGAAATCGATGGTAGTTTATTGGTATTTTAACGAACTTGTACAGTCGGCTAACAGGAATTCCTTCCGTGTTCTATGTCAACTGAAGTTTGTGAGGAAGTTGAGTCTAAAAGTTGATGTGTTTTGCGGATAAAATTATACATTTCCATGTGGATTTATTCTACATCATTTTTTAAACCTAATTTTTAAGTGTAAACATTGTGGGAGAACCTGCATACACAAATTCAAAGAAAATCTTTAATATATAAACGAAACGTCCATAACATTACCATTTTTTCATTAGAAAATTAAACTTCAATATTATTTTATTGAGTTAAATCATAACTGTCTTTAGTAGAATGCCGTGGCTTTAGATCTGGCAACCCTGCCAGGAAGGGTCATTTTAACACTTATTTTAGCTCTCAAAAGACAATGGTTGTACGTGATTCGTTATTCTGCCCTACATACCGACGAATCAGGGGACGCCACGGCCGTTGGCGAGACGAAAGAAGTGTTCAAATGACCCTTCTTGGCAAGGTTGCCAGATCTATGGCCGCGGCCTTCTACCAAAGACGGCTATGGTTAAATACATCTTCAGAAATCAAATTTTATGTACGAATTCTAACGGAATGTCAACAGCATAACTCTGAACAATGTTTCGGCAGAGATTAAACATTCTCCTCGCATTCGGGAGGATCCTAGTTCGATTCCTGGTTCCGGCCATCCTTATTTATGTTTTTAAATGTTTCCAGAAATCCCTGCTGCAAACGTTTAAACTATTTCTTAATATTGGCTTTAGTCGGTGACTTTCCTCGTCTCTCTCTACCTCACTACCAAGAACGCAAAGCTCTTCGAGACAACGTAAATCCTCCAAGGAATGCATAAAAGTAAACTATCATATAAAAATTAATGTTTGTTCGTCTTCTTCGCGTTCCTATACCATTCATTCGATTGCGATGAAACGTTAAGTGAGTTGTGCATGTACCTATGACGTTTCTGAAAAAAAAAATATTGTGGGGGGAAAACGGGATAGAGGGACAGACGGGGTACTCTTAAAATTGAGTGAAACAATTTTCTTTTTAAAAATTTTCTAAAATTGTCATTAACGACCCTAAACATTATTTTGCGCCAATTAGCATTTTTAACAATTTTTTTTGTTTCAGAAATGTTATACTATTAAATTGAAAATTCCGCGTACGAAGTCGTGGGATTTTAATTCCCGACGCAAAGAGAAGGGCGTTATAAGTTTGACATGTCTGTCTATGTATATGTGTCCGTGTGCGGCATCGTAGCTTCTAAATGAATGGACCAATTTTGATGCGGTTTTTTTTATTTGAAAGCTGACGTGATCGAGATGGTTCTTGGCTATGATTTAAGGAAATCTGTTCAGCCGTTTAAAAATCATCAGTTCTTCTTTAATTTTTTTTCGTGAGTGTGAGCTACTAATCTGATCGATTTGAAATTTTTTTTATCCTGTGAGTCGGTTTCTTTTTAATTTTTAATTTAATTCTTAGTTATGTTTATATGTATTTTATGCATGTTGTTATTTAACTACAGGTAAAAATACTGTGTGTTTATTCCATCTGCCACAGTGAATATAAAAGTTTATGCAGAACCAGCAATATCCTACAATTACTCAGTCGTAATGAAAGTACCCACGATTGAAAGTCGGCATTTTGCTTTAAACTGAATATAAACTCTATGTAGAACAAATGAGCAACGCTGTTAATGATGTTTCTTTAAGTGATACCTGACACATGGAAGTTGATGTTCAGTGCTATAATTTCGTACCACGAGCCACTTGTGATGGTGCTCTACTATCCTGTACTGATAATGTGTTTGTAAAACTTGATTGTTTTATTGCTTTTAAGGTGGCCCCCTGGCTTACGTCCGAGCTGCGTGCAGCGTGTTTGGAGTCACGTTTTATCAACGATAAGTAAACATGTGCCCTCGATGCTTGTCTACGAAAAGAAAACGCACTTCAGACTACTTACAAATATGACCTTTAAGGGCGCGGTCTACTGCAATTTTCATCATCATTATTTTATTTTGTATTTGTACCAGATATTTTTTTCTTGTTTTAGACACAAAATGTGACTAAGTTTGGCTCTTATGAATTTTTTTTATCTCTCATAGTTTTCGCGTAATGGCTTGTTAAAGTCATATTTTGCATGTTTCCGTTTTAACGACTACACTAAAACCTACTGATATACCAAACACAAAAAAAAAAAAATCACAGTGAATAAAGACATTGCTGGCTACAATGACATGCTCATAATATTAAAGAATAAACAT
This sequence comes from Medauroidea extradentata, assembly GCA_003012365.1. Classification (NCBI taxonomy): domain Eukaryota; kingdom Metazoa; phylum Arthropoda; class Insecta; order Phasmatodea; family Phasmatidae; genus Medauroidea; species Medauroidea extradentata. The sequence continues at coordinate 76,994 of PNEQ01049616.1, forward strand.
TATTTGTATTTTTTTTTTAAATATTAAACGCTTTTAATTTTATTTTCAGTTTCAGCAATTTTTTAAAATTCAAATAATTTTTATTCTATAATTTCATGAGCATGTCATTGTAGCCTGCAATGTCTTTATCCACTTTGATTTTTTGAGTTTGGAATATCAGTTGGTTTTAGTGTAGTCGTTAAAACGGAAACATGCAAAAATATGACTTTAACAAGCCATTACGCGAAAACTATGAGAGATAAAAAAATTTCACAAGAGCCTAATTTAGTGACATTTTGTGTCTTAAATAAGAAAAACAATATCTGGTACAAATAAAAAATAAAAAATGGAGATGAGAATTGCGGTAGACCGAGCCCTTGTTACCACATACATTGGATGCATTATTTTAAGGTCCTCAAATTTGACTAAAATCGGCTTTTTAGAAGTCTCTCTTGCAAACAAATGAATCCTTGTCCAAGTTTCAACATATAAATTCTGCCTAATTTTTCTTTAAGTTATCTCCGTCCAACACTCGTAATGCACTAAGCAGGTTTTACAGTACTTATGTATTTTCAATGAAAGTTCATCGACATTTGGGCTTTATGCGTGTACGTACTGTTACATTTTTTATCCTTTAATATATTATTTAAGTTTTTACGTAGTTTTACCAGTGGCGGCTCGTGGGTTGTTGCCATGTGGGGCTGCAGTTGCCAAGAGCTGTACAGGGTTGTGCGCTGGTTGACTCTACAACCACTGACACGCTGATGTGCAGGTGTCCCTTACTACTGAGTGGTCACAACACATCTAGTAGCCGGCAAATATTTCATGGTCGATGGTCTACGGCGCGTTCATCAAGAGTGTACAGTTCCGAATATATGTAGCCCCGCCTGGCAACAACCCACGAGCCGCCACTGAGTTTAAATGTCTGAATTTACTGTAAGGCTGTTTGTAATGCAACAAAAATGGTGACATTTAAAAAAAAATATAATAGCATTTTTAAACAGTATTACTGGAAAATTTTAAAAGGAAATTATGTTTCAAGGAAAAAAATATGATAGAATATCCGTGTTTTGAAATACGGACGAGAGAACTGAGAGAAAGTTGGAGCACACCAGCTGGTTTATTTAGAGCATCTTGTGTTCCAGCTGTAGATATATAGGCCTATATACAGTAGCAACATGGATGTGGTAAGCGAGCAGAAGATTGCAAAATGTTAAAGGGGGAGGAGAGGGTTGGTCTGGCTGCGCAGAGAAGCCACAACACAGTAAAACAACGGCAGCGCAGCATACGTCACAACCCTCCGTGGCTGCACGTTGAATTGTGCATGGAGGCCATAAAGGCGAGAGCGCACGTGACGAACATGCTGAGCCGAACCTTACTGCACATCGTTACGGTAACACAACACCGACTGATGTCTTATTTCTCCAAGAAATTTCGTTTTCATGAAGTAATTTTCAGCATGATCATTGCACATCCGTTCACGTCACACAATCCGTGGACAGTTTCGTCTTCGTTATAGTAGTCCTAATTCACTTACAATTAACTCTATTTGTGTATTTGTCATTTTTCAGAATTTTCGTAACATTTAGGCCTACATGGCAAAATATGGGCACATTTTCAGAGAAGCACTTCAAGAATGACAATTTATTGGTTTTTAAAAGGATTTATATATTTCTTCAAATCCACGTGTTTTTTCATTGTATAGCAATAAAAAACGAGGAAAATCCTCGACTGTTTGTTTAAAACTAGTAAAAGTACACAATGATTCTTTCAGAAATTGAGAACATTCCCTTATGGAGTAATGGTAAGGGAAAAGTAAAGTATTTAATTTACAAATTTTTCTACGCGGTTTCTTTATGAGAAGTCTTACAGATAGTGTTGATTTCTAATTTCATAAAAAAAACTTAATTTAATTGTTTTTCATGTATGTGATATTTTCTATTCCAGCTCTTTTGTTGGAGCATAATAAAGAAATTGTATTTCTTACCTTCTAGCAAGAACCAGAGAATAGAAAACGGGAGGTTACAATTAACAAAATAAAACAGATAATGTAGGTTGTTAAATGCATATATCAACTACTTCAGACTATCAGTTTCCTTCTATGTTAAGATCAAAGTTTCTTAGAGACGTGGCAGCTAGGACGAGAAATTATCATATATTACAAGTACAGATGATGGTTTGCCACGGGGAAAATTGACAGTTACTGGGTTTCAAAGTACGTTCCGATTATGAAAAGAATACTATGGTTTTCGCTTGCTGGTGGATCTGTCACCATATTTGACTGAGTCAGTTAGAATCCCGCTATTGTAATATTTTAAACATGTTGGACTGCAACAACTATGTTGTGCCAGACGTATATCACTAAGGTCCCGAAAGATTCGCGTAAAAAAATTTGGCCGCAGTTTATTTCAGTGCCTTACGTGCACAGTCATATGAGAGGTGACATGAGGTGAGTATAGAGCGACGACGGAGTGAAGGTGTGGGGGAAACGGGAGATCCCCAAGGAAACCCGCCAACCAACGGCATCGTCTGGTACAGGCCGTCTCAATAGGTGGCCCGTGGCGGCCCGCAGAAAGATTTCTACTGGCCCGCCATCAAAATGTCAGAAATCAGCGAAAATGTTTTGTTATGATAATTTTAAGGCCATTTGTTAGTAGTTATAGTTAGGTCAATGTAATCTCTGCGTATGACAAAGATTTATGTTAGACTAACATTAAGTTCAATTAAATGATTCCGTACAATGCCTATATGGGTACACGTCAGTAGCACTAAAATCACTAGCCCTAAAGTCACTAGCCCTAAAATAATTTTAGGGGTAGTGACTTTAGGGCTACTGACTTTAGGGCTAGTGACTTTAGGGCTACTGACTTTAGGGCTAGTGACTTTAGGGCTACTGACTTTAGGGCTAGTGACTTTAGGGCTACTGACGTTAGGGCTAGTGACTTTAGG
>PNEQ01049617.1:0-79894 GCA_003012365.1 Medauroidea extradentata
ATTACTATCTCCTTCAGAATTATAATTCATGTTACTACTTTCGTTATTTAGCAATTCCTCGTCAACAGTACTCTCAGGTCCCAATTCCAGATTACTGATAATTTTGTGAGCCTCTAATCCCCCCTGCGCCATGCTTTTCGACCTTGTTGACATGTGAAACATACTTTAGAACACTCAAACCTCATTACTTACTTATGTACAGATAAATTATTTCTAACCTAGAAGCACCTTAATTTTCTTCACTGCTGACCTTAACACTGATAACTGATGAAAACTAAATTTCAACAACAAAAAAAAAAGTCTTTCTTTTACTGATTAAGTTGCTCACAAATTAACGGCAACCGACGCACTGACTTCACTGCTGCAGAATATATCTAAGCAAAACAAAACAATATATTTTTTTTTCCGTCTGCTTCTCAAATTATGGCCTTCACTTCCGTCGACACTAACCTGACTTGAAGTTGTAGTTTTCAGTCGCCCCTTACCGTCCGGCTTGTACTGTACCGCCGCTGTCCTTTCTAACAGCCGCAGCCCTGGCACTGCCGTCGGTCTCAATGAGTTTTCTGCTGCTGCATCTGCTCACACGATGTCGCCGCTGGTCTGCTACCGTCGCCGATGTTTATCGCTACCGTTGCCGCACGCTGCCGATGTTATTGCTCAAGTGGTTCAGGGTCCTGGGGCCCCCAGAGGTACTCGATTCCCTCAGGTCCCTGTTCGTGGCGACAAATGATATGACGCGTCCTTGCGTCTGCTGCGTGTTGCTGTGGTCTATTGTTATTGTTGTCACTTGGCGTTGAGGTTATGTGGCTTGACGTGCTCTGGATAGCTCAGTTTAGTCATTTAAATGGAGACGGAAACTATTATTATGGTATTGCAAATTAGACTCACGTAATAAGGCAACTGTTTGTTTATTTTTTTGATTTTATCTTTTACATTTTTTTGCTTGCTTCATGAATATTTTACAACTGACGGTTTGGTCAACACAGAAATAAACGGGAAAATGGTCAGATGTCTGGCGTTAACAAGCCCGAAGGTGATTAAACAAAGCAAAAAAAAAACGTAACACCTGTCCGTTGCCTAAACCCCGTATCTCCCGCCACCTTTAAATAACTTATAAGAGTACAAAGATAAAAAAAACACTCCAGGGGCACTAAAGCCTCCTCCCGCCTTTCCAGCGCTCCCAGGGCCAGCCCCGCTGCACCCTCGCGACCCGTAGACATCTCTCTCGCTCAGCCATCACTACCCAACTGATAAACCCTCGACGGACATGGTAACTAATATCGGACCTCGGCGGAGTGATACAACAGACTCCAATCTTCCCAAAACCAGCAAAATTACACTTAAAACAGGATTCCAAAATTTCCGTTTATAGGTTTTACATTGAAAGAAAATTCTTTATCCACACAAATATAATAATTAGGGACAAAAGTGCGCAACAGTGGAACTACTTTCGCGGCGCAATACCCTAAGCAACCCCTTGTGATGGCTGACCTACGTGCGTCAATAACCTACGTCATGGAGAGAATTCCATGAAGCAAATGATCAACCACAACGTTGGCGCCAGAAATCCTACAGCCTGGAGAAGCTTGCAACACCTGAAGTTACTCACTTCACCAGGGAAAATTTAATAACAAGCTAAAATTACTAAAACTCAAAAATTGGTCAAAATACAAGAAAAAGTTATATCAACAAAACTAATTAAAATTTTACTGTGGTCAATTTGAAACCAAACAAGCCAGGAAAATAATCAAATGACTCTACTTTAAAATTCCTTGACTACTTTAATATTAAAATTTTGAAAAGATGAATTTAAATTAACATGTCCCCAATTACTAGGTTATTGAATTCTGTTGCATCACACCAGACACCTGACAAACTCACCCTGAAAATGGCATATAGCCTGTTAAGAAAGATTTACATATAAATTTAAATAAGAAAATAAAAACACTTTATAAATAATTAAACAAGATGGGGAAGTGGCTGAACACTTCACACTATGAAGTGGAATCTTAAAGTATTAAAGCAGAAAACGTGCAGCAGTGCCCTTCTCACCGATATTATTTATGTGCACAAGTCCATACATTTTCTCAGCAGAAACATCAGACAGACAGTGAGTGAGGTTTTTGTATACAGTGAACCCTCAGTTACCAACTCGGACAGAATTTAACTAAAATATTTTTTGGTTGGAAGGCACTTTGTGTGCGCTTAATTAAAATCCATCACAGTATATTTTAGAACAGTACCGAGCTTTATAGTGTAGTTGTTTATTAATACTTAGAATTTCAATAATCCCACCATAAAATATCTGGCAAGTTCCGTGTGGCCAAATGTAGCAAGCAAGGCGTGCGAGTGATGATACAACGCAGCAGGCCTACCTCACTTTATCTGTCCACCCACTTCACCGGGCGAGCCAGGCACGCACGTGCGTCATAAACCTACATTTCAGTGTGGTGAATGTGAAATAGATGGTAACTACAGGTCACAATGGCACCTTAACTGAAATTTATTTCGTTTTGTTATGTCCAGTGAATTTAGGAATGTAAAACAAATTGTGTTGGACATAAAAAAGAAGAATTAAAAGCTATTGCTGTGTGGAAAATGTGGTGAGAAGGTTTAACAGCCCTTTAACAATGTCGTCTTAAGATCCGATGAGGATAAAGTCCGGTGAAAGAACAACACAACGTCAGTGCCCTAGTCAGGATTCGAACACAGGTCCTCTCGTACCATATACCAGTGCCTAACTGACTACGCTACAGAGGCTGGCGCGATGCAGGAAAAATGAGGGTTTATTCATTTGGGAGGGGGGCAACGGAAAAAAAGGGGCGTTCGCCCCGGGCCACACATTCTAGAGGACCTTGCTTTTGAATATAAAATATAAGTTAAATGAGTTATAATTCAAAATTAAGGGACATTTTTAAATTCCCATTAACCGTCATGGTTCCGTGAAATGTATTTTAAGTGTTAAGTGCATGTAAAGTCTCTAATAAAGTATGGAGGCCTATGAGGGTATATTTACATGGCAACTAACACACAAGGGGGGGAGGGCGAGAGGCTCAGATTTACTTTGTCTCTGGCCTCATGCGCTAGCAAAGTAGTCCTGCGAGCCACAGCTGAAAACTAAGCACATTTAACTAAGAAAATTTCTGTAACATGCAGTAATTTAGACACTTGTCGGATACATAGCAGTTCATGGTCTTTGCATTGTTTTGACATTTTTGTGCTTTACTTTTGGTTGTTTTTACTCCTATTTAACTCTGTGGAACATGATTAGATATATATTGCTTTTTAATTTTACAATTTGTGTAAGAATCAAGCTGTTAATTACACATTTTGTGTTTCAGTTTATATGCTTAAAATTAAATTTAAAAGAGTGTAGTGTTAAAATGTCTTAAGCTATTTATGTACAGTGACCCAGAAGGATTGTTAATTACAGTAGGCCTACCGTATTTATTCGTATATAAGAGGAAAATAATTTTTGTTCCTTCGGAACTGTGTAGGAGGGGATTGTAACTATCAGGCTAGTAGCTGGCTGACCACACTGTGACATGCAGACGTAAGCTGTTTTTCAATGTAAACATCTTGTGAGATGCGCCTGGTCACATGCAGTGTTCATATTATTGCTTTTGTGTTGAGATGGTACTGGTTGACTTTGACTACTTCTGCTCGTTCGCTAATCTCCCTAGCTTATCTTCACCGAATATTGTTATCTTTCTCCTCACACACACACACATGCATGCACATTAGTTGTCATCCACCAGAGAAGGGGTGAGAACTTTTATGTGGTAGAAGGGTGCCTTCGTGCCAGTTTGTAGCACAGAGATAAATAAATTATCAGCCACAAGTAGCATAAAAAAGGAAATGAAAAAGTGTCTGCCTGCCCACGTTCTTTGACAATTTCTTATAGGCTTCCAGTTACAGTGATAATTTCCTCACTACCCCCCATTGTAACTTGATGCAATAATTATGTACAAAACAGTATTTATTGCAGCTTCTTTTCCTTATAGAAAAGATAGCATACAGATTTCTTAGCGTTTCTTGTGATTAATGCTTGATTACCCCTCCTCCCTGGACGCCCCAGGATAACACGGACAAATGGTAACTCTGACAACTTCTTCCCCCTTTTAGTCCGTGTATGTGTAAGATTTCATTCAATATTTTTTTTAACAAAATGGCATTTTAATTAAATTCTGTGCTACTCTACACGTGGTTCAATCAACAGCCCATTTTTATTATTTTTCTTGAAAAGAAAACACAACCGCACCTACATTGTTACAGATGTTATTTACATTCCCACATTAACATAAAATAAAACAGAAGGTTAGCTGAACCAAATAAAACAAAAATTAAAGAAAGCTAGCACGTGCTGAAATAAAACATAACCCCTGACTAACCGATAGTGGGCCGGCCACGCAGTCGATATCGCCTAAGTTTCCATCAATAGATCAATGTTTATTAATAACAATAGTTATTAGAAAGTCTTTTCACTACCTTCCATCATGGCCCCATGGCTCTCGTCCACACCTGACGGCTAACTTATTTCTCACATGTGCAAAGTTTGCACAATGCAACACGTCAATCTCCCTCGACCGTCCAGAACAGTGCCGAGCTTCTGTAACCGCAATGGCGTCCGAAGATGCCGTAGCAGCTTCCCTTCCGGTAAAATGTTCTGGAATAATCTAGTAGTAGAACCTAATAACCAGTCTGGATACAAATTAAGTTAACTTAGGTAAACTAAAATTACAGAAAAATTGGTGAAATTCGGCCAAGCACAATGATGTATCTCACTATATTACTGGATGATTATTATAATAAAATTATTATGTAAAGGTTTGGCACAAGACATTATTGGCAGTACAACTTGCAGTACCTTCTGTAAACCCCTATTGTTTTCGCACCAGCGGCACCTCGGCGGGCTGACTGAACTCATTTACATCTCTAAAATAAACAGCAAGAACTTTCCAACTGCTGTAACTTTTAAAACATCAATATTTCGTAAAACTCAGAACAGTCCAAACTTGCTTGAATTTTTATGCTGTTTCAGTAAAGTCCACATAATACATATTTATTTTAAATTCCCATTTCACAAGAAAACTGAGAACTTAGAATAATTTTAACTTAAAGCTTATGACTACGTTATTGGATATAAAATATTACAATAAATGACTAATCAATAGCAATTGCATCCAGATGTGATTTTTTCTCACGGTACTATTTCGCCAGCCCAGATAGCGGTTTTACATTTAGAGAGCGCATTTTATAGGCGATATCATGTTCAGCAAAATTATAACATTTAAATTAAATAACCGAAAGACTTTTCTTAAGCTATCATTAGCCTTAAAACAACAAATACTGAAATCTTACTAAGACAATATTTCTGAAACTTACAATTGCATAACAAGTAGCAATTAATTTATCTACAGGCAATAGACTTGCATAGACTAAAGTTGGGTGGCCGAACAACACTCTGGGGCTTCTGAGTTTAATCAAGGCATCATATCTACTACCCTATGCTTAATTGACTCTAGGTGGACCATCTCTTGGTTCTGAAGCCCCACTTATGCAATATAAACACCAACAGGGACTCTAAGCAAAAACCATAGAAAACAGACAACTTACTTATACCTAATAAGTTTACCCCAAGCGCAGGCTGGTCGCTTCACAAAGGCCATATAAAAAATTTTATGAATACATGTTACTCATGCACTGAATTTCTCCTTTTAGAGATATTTCACTATTTTTAAATATATATATATATATATATATATATATATATATATATATATATATATATATATATATATATATATATATATCTTAATACACAAACGCTGGCCTGCTGTACGAAATTATTGAGATACATAGTTGGCCCCACATGTCAAAAAGTTTCCCCACCCCTGAGTAAAAAATTGACATGTAACTACATCATATTTTACATTTCATACTCTCTCATGTTCTCTTTTTCATTTTTACCATAGTCTTTTCCATTTAAGATTACCTGAAAACAGTAACCAACATGTCTTTGTTACTAGGCATATGCAACAGGTGTAGCAATATTCGTGAATGGAATGTGCACCTTTTATGAATTAATTTTTCTTTACATGTCAGTTTGGAAATTGTCATTTCAGTGGATATGCCATTTGACTCCCACTATTCAGGTGCCTAGGTCGCTCCCAAGGTGTTAGCAGTCTCGGACAGAACGTATATAATATTCTCATGGGGTAGGCTTGGTTTATACCACCTTTGTATAGAGGATGTTTTCGGAAGGTACACATTTCCTCTCCCGTCTGCTGGCCCAAGTGAAGAAACATGTCCCTTGAGCAGGGCAGCCTGTCTTTCGTAGTATGAGCCTCGTCACCCTACCTTCAGCAGTAAAAGCACACAATATGTCATCACCATCATTTCATGCCCTTATATAATCTTACAGGCATAATTACTATCCACGTTATGGTATTTCCTTGCACATGCCAGTTATGAAGTGTACAAAAATTCAAAACATGTAGTCTGTGCACATATAACGTACTTCTTTCTTACATTTAATTGAATTTTCCACTCTTAAGAGTGGTATGCTGACATAGGTTGGCTGGGCATTTCTTGAATAGTTTTTCATTGGCAACAACCTGGCAATGTTTATGTACCATGCTCAAAAACATCATGGAAAGTCAAATTGTATAGTGTAAATTTACAAAATTAACTTACGTCCACCGTTCCCCTAATTATAAGAACCTACCTACATTTTCAGGGAGATGTGTTTATCATGTAAATTTTTTTTTCCACCTTACATCCATTGCTTATGTGTGGTAATCTTATCTTCATGCAGTGAAATTGTAGCAGTAAATTTTTGTCTTTTACTTCATAAAGTCATGATATTGCCATGGCTATGAATGACGATGTGCTGAAATACTCGAGAGGTAGAGACTCCTCTACACAAACTGCAAGAACGAAAGGAAAAATAAATGAAACTAGCCAACAATTTATGAATAAAAAAATATTTTAAAGTTTGTTTGCCAAAATTTAATACAAAATTTTAAGTTTTAAAAATTTAGTACTACTTTCAGAATTGGTGGAAATCTATTACAGTTACTATACAAATTTGTTAATTGCTTACACTAATATTTTGAATGTTTCCTCAAACGTTTAGTATGACATTACCTGACTTTTCCGCTCGTCACACTTGATCCAAACAAGGAGAACTGTCACTCACCAACCTTCTTCCGTAATCTTCCAGGCAATCCTCATGGACCATGTCTTTTACACGTAACACGTTATCTGTCTCAACTCGTTTCATTACAGCTACACTAAAATAATATAACAGTGCACTCATCACTATCTAATACACCACTGACAAAGAGGAAGTAGGAAAAAAGCGCAAAACCAATCTCAAAAGGAAAAAAATTCTTCCAACGTTTTGCACCATTGAGTTGAACAGTTCTGCACTCTCCTAGCAGACTCATCTTGTCTTCCAGCCATTATAACTGTCCAGTCGGTGAGGATTATGCCCAACTTACAGCACATTAGCTATGGAGCGTCTCACACTTATATTGCAGTACAGGGTTATATGGACATTTGCTCTCTCTTTCCAACGCACGGTAACTGTCATAAGCACTGGCCATGTTTCGATGTGCGCTGTTGCCAAAAATCTTAAAATTTTCACGTAACTTTGTTCTAAAAATTTTGCATTTGTACAGCATCGAAACGTTCATCTGGTGATATAGTTGGTTCATCATTTACATCATTTCAACGGGTTGATAAAATTAAAAAAACTAATATTTTGAACATGGTACTGTTTTCATGTCTCCTTAAATATATCACATCATTACGTACGAATCAAAAGCAAAATCGTATCCACAATTTTATGGTGTGTAATTTCATATATCTGGATGCCAATGAAGCCAGCGAAGAAATCTGAAGGCTAAATTTTTTTTCGTTAGTTGAACAGAAATTTTTTTCTAACGTGTGTGCTTTCTAACAAACTGAAACATCTAAAAGTTGGTTAGTGAGAAACTTCTTTTGCTATTGAAGTTAGATGGGGGATAAAAACTGGGGAGTTGTTTGCAATGAGCTAAATCTATTTTTTAAAAGCAACCCCACCTGAATAGAATTAGCTGTTCTCTTGTTGATAGCTGTGAAATGTGTGGTGTATTATTGTCATGTGCTCACCACACACTCGCCCTATAAACTCGACAGCTGAGTGTTGCTTTAAGTGTAAAGTGAAAAAAAAAATTCCATTATCTTTGCTGACTATGAGATTATGTCTGGAAAGGTTAGTAAGATACAAGCTGCCTTTAGTCAGAAGTTTTCTCTGTCACGTGCCCTAAGCTAGTTCAGTAACAAAACTACAGTGTCTCGTGGCTGAGCAATTCATTGTATATGGTAACTGATTTTGAAACAAAATTTCATGTGTAATTTTTTGTTAACATTTATTTGTATGGAAGGCAAAACAGTAAACTGTCATAATATAGGTAGGCTACAAGAAAGGGAGCAAAACAGTGTATTGATCTTATTCCAGTATTTTTCACATACTATTAACGCATTAAGGAAGCTTTAGAAGAAACAGGATGTTCAAACAAACCATTTACGCTAATAGGAAAAAACAATAGCAGCACAGTACATCAAACTAACATGAAACATTTAAATCATAATGGAAATTCAAGCAGTAAATAATTCCCATTAACAAATTTAAGGCAGTGATCCTTCATTTCTACTACTTGTATGGTAACTATTTTTAAAATTCTAAATTAGAGCAAATATAAAAATAAAACTATCATACAGTTTATTTATAACCTTTTACTACGTCGTCCAATTTGTTTCTTGACAAAATAATGTACCTGGTTTCGGTAAGTTTTTGACTGATGAAAATTCATAATCACCTTCAACTTTTTATTTAAGTATTGGAAAACTAAGTAATATATAGTATAACAAATTTACACAATACCGGTAAACATACTGTTTTTATATATGCACTCATTTAGAATAAATATATGTAACATTCCAGGCACAAGAGTTATATGCCTATATAAAGGATAATTTTTTATGTAATATTATTGAATAAATTAAGTGACAGGGGGAAGGAATTGCATGTATTTTATTTATAAGAAACTTTAAATTCAATTAGGGAATTATGAATCTAATTATAGCCACGTGGCCGAAGGGAGACGGCAGCATAGCTATGTTTGAGTAAGTGTACCCAGTCTATACCATATTTGGTTGGGGGTAAAGGCGTCAAGTTCTTTTGCATGTTTATTTCTTGTTTGGCCTCTGCCGTATTAGGAAGCATTTTGGAGTCTGGTAAACAATTGGCTGACACTGTAATTGTATGGTAGTTTTGGTGAATGTGTGGGGGGCCTGTAAGACTGACTAGTATGCCATATTAGGCAATAAGGGAGGGCCAAGCCTGTGTTTGGTTAGCTGAGTTGTGCACAGTAGTGGTCACAGGGTCAGGCAAAAAGACCATCGCCAGATGAGATAAATCATCACAACGTTGTCGGGGGCGGTCGCGCGAGCGGGCTGTGGCCAGTTTCTCCGATGATGCACTGGTGACTGGAGGAACATGTTTTTTTTTTTTTTTTGTAATGTCAAAATACCGGAAATAAAAACTTAAGTAAACAACAAATCTTTCATTTCAAAGGTAAATTAAAAGTGTTCCTGTAAAAATAAAAAATTACCGGCGGAGCTTGTCGTGGCAAATAACTATACCATTCAATAAATGTGCTGTTTAGCTCATCATCGAACATACCCAGCTCGCAAGTGCGTAGCTGGAAGTGTCTCTGTCAGGCGCCAGTTGAGGAGTCAGTGTTTCAAGATTAAACAAGACGAGAGGAATGTGACATGACAGATATAATTACTAAAAAAGTACTGGAAATAAGTGATACGTCTAAGTTAACACAGCAGAACATTAGTATACTCTCTTTTGTTTGATAACCGAGAATGGTGGAACAGTGCTAAAACACTCACCTCGCATTCGGGAGGACCCTGGTTCGATCCCCGGCTCCGACCATCCTGATTTTGGTTTTCCAGGGTTTTCCAAAATCACTCCAGGTGAATGCTGAGATGGTTCCGTAACAAAGGCCATGGCTGACTCCTTCCCCCTTTCCACATGTAATATATCTCTACCAATGCCTTGTGCTGTTTGATGCCACGTAAAACATCCAAATATATAAATCAAATCCCCCTCACCCACTTTAAATGTATTCTTAGCAGACAGTATAATTGACAAAATTCAGACATATTTTTCAGTTCCCATACGACGTTGGTTTTGAATGATCGATTTCCTACTCATCAACCACTGCAACCATACTTTTTTCTTCAGACAGATGCTACTAAAATGGAAGAAATCTTTCGTTTTGTCAGCAGTAGCTATAATGATTAAAAGATATGTGATAATAATTATTTCTTAATGAAGTGCCCACAATTCATGTAGACTGGTGAATTAATATAATTAGAGTATGTGAATTGTTTCTAACATTGAAAGTAATAGAAAATGTCGTTAATTAAATATTTTGAATAATGATGCTGTATAAATTATAATATCAATTAAAATAATAAAGAATATGGTATACTGAAGCTCAAAATTCTGAAGTGGGACACCTTTCGAAATTCTGCTGCCTGGCAACAGCACGCCATGAGCTCTGTACTGCAATCTAAGGTTGGGACGCTCTATAGGCTCATCAATATTGTCAGTCTGTATGTACGTCTCTTTGGCATAATGTCAAATCTTCAGCACAAAATAAAAGTTACCATCGTCTAGTCCCGTGCCAGCACCAAGGACATGTCCGCCTGCAACTTCTCTAGGGTGTCAAGACTAGGTCGCAGCTTGCTAAGCTGAAGTCAGATGCACTCGTGAAGTTTTCAGCTGTACTCGTCGCATAAATAGTCCTCGCGTCTCCACACACGAGCCCACAGGAACTCAGTTCATTGCCAGGCTGCACCAGTAAGGTCTCTTCTCTGATATCTCCAAGAACCAAGTCTTCCACTGTCACACACCACTTCAGGGTGAAAGGGACAGCAAATAAGGGAAGGGATGAAAAATTTTATGAAGGGACGGTTCTAATTTCATCAGCAGCCTAACCGGCCGATATCATAGAAAAGTTATACAAAAATCTATTGCCCTTTCCTCTAAAAAAAATTAAATTTCGCCCTTACTGTTTGTAACATAATGTTTATTCTAAACTTTTAATAATCTTCTTAAACAAAAAAATTATCATTTTTTAAATTTCAATTTTAAAAAAATACTGTTCCAGCCACAATTTCTTAACGATTAAACTCTGTCAAGGCCTCATGCCTACACAAACTAATATTTAATAATTTCCTCATATTATAAAATCTCTACACTGTTTCAATTATGTGATTACTTGACACAATACAACCTACACATTTAATGTTAAATTCTCACACAGACATAAAAATTGCTACAAGCTAAAATTTTCACATCACAATTCGTCAATCACCACAAAAATTCAGACTTATTATTTTTTTTTTAATCATTACTGTCCTACTTAAAGGCTTACAATCAGACATACAAGCCTACTATAGTCACCTCACATCTCAATAAATTAATTTTTCTTTGGCCTCCATCACTCTCCCAAAAGAGAAAGGGAAAATTTAAACACTCCTCAACAAAATGGTTTTTAGTTTCTGGCCGATATTGTTTGTACACACGTGCATTCGCCAAAATGATGTCCCATTTAATGAAAAAAAAATTTACCTGTTATTTGTTGATCCTCATAATTTTCCCTTTTTACTTTCCTTTTCATTAGAAATTATTTATTAATTTTTACCGAAATTCCATATTGCAAAGTGACACTACTTGGCTACCCACTCTTGGTTGGGACCAAGCTAAAGGCAACACAGTTAGCAGTTTTCTCCCTGCCTGCACCCTCACCTACAGGTCATAACCCCTCTCTTTTTCTCTCCTCACTCAGGGGACTACACTACAAATTAACGCCGCCTCAAATCGCTTAAGGTTTGTGGTGGTGGTTTAGATTGCTCAGTAAGAACAGGGCATTCCTCGAGAAGATCTTTTAAGAAAGAGGGAGGGCATGAGAGACTTAGATTATTTGTCTAGAGTGGGCTATCATAGAACTGCCCTTGACCCAACGAGTGACTACTGGGTGAGCCACAAGGAGTAACTCTACCATGCTAGCACGGGTGGGGTCAGTCTTACATAAATATGAGACAGCAGAAGATGTCACTTGTCTTGTAGAGGATTTGAGGAGGTTATTACACCAGGTAGTCTCATGAAAGGAGTAGTTTGGTCTTGCAGGATGCATATATTCAAGAACACAAGCTACAGTCACTCGGTACTTTGTAATGAATATAACACTTTCTCTGGCACTTGCCTACAATCAAGACTTAAGCAACTCACAATTGGTGAAGACATACTCTTACAACATGAGGTGTGACAATAGTTACAACATGAGATGCAACATTAGTCACATTAATTTGAACTAGTTCGACAGGGCACTCTGGGCCGTACAAATAACTAACTCAACTGGGCACTCAGGGTAGTATAGATACTCGGTTAGAAATAACGGCTTGCTAGTGGCCATGGTTATGCGGTGGTCGTATCTTTGACTCTGAGAGAGTTATACATGGCACTGGAGCTGGTAACAATACTTGATTAATGGCACTGTAGGGTCGTGTAAATATTTACTAAGTACACATTAACTTCAATAGCATCCGTACGAGAACTGAAGTGCACGACAACACTTAAAAACTATCACTTATGAGCATGGAGACAAGAAGGCATGGCGTCTTGAATAGTGTAAAGGATAGTTCTCCAAACTAAGTAATAACCTTAACACGGATTATAACTTGGGCTTTCCCACCAGGTCATCCTGGATAGGGCTAGGGTAATTTGGTAAGGAGCGGAAAGCATGTAGCTTGTAACTTCCTTCTCAGGTAGCAGTCTGCTTGGTGTTGCAAATAAGGGTAAGATGTGGGAAGGATGCAACCTATGGCTCCCTTCTGGTAGCAGTCTGCATAGTTTTGCAGGTAAAGGTTAGGTACAGGAAGGATGTAGCCTATGGCTCCCTTCTCAAGTAGGAGTCAGTGTGATATTAAAGTATAGGAGTAGTGCCAGGCTGAACCACTGACTCTCTTTAGCTAGGGCAAAGTGCACTTTTTGTATGCCCTTAAGGGGCCAAAAAGTACCATTAGCAAATTGGCCACTAGACTGTCTGTAACTAAAGGTGTGCCACCCCCACACAAGGGAATTTCTACTCCCATGGCACAAAATTACTCTGTTGCACAAATGAACTTCCGGAGTAACATAATATGCACTTGTATTGTTGTTAAACACTGTAATTAATACGTAATTATTATGTATATTACCATTAAACACATTTTTAAGCAAAAACAATCAAGTACAATCTATATTTACGCATTTATTTCCCTTGATCGCTGTTGATTGCACTGTACAAAGTCCGTACATGAGATTGTCACTACTAGTCGGGCCCTCGGCCTTGTTTGTAACTAACTCTGATACAGTTTGACACAATTTACGAGAAGCAGTTACATATACATGTAAAATACACGTTGGATAAGCACTTGAATGTTCCGCAAATAACAGTCTTACATGCGAACATATTACCTCAACATAAAAGTAAGTGGCAACACTGTGATCTGCAAAGTGCAGGTGAATGCTAGTGTACTTAGGCTGAAATGGTAAGCTACAAAAAAAGGGGGGGGGAGCGTTCACGTAATTTATAACTAGATACAATGGCAATGCACCAACATCACAACTCAATGGATTAAAATCCGGTCAAAGCAAAGTCTACTTCCAAGTAAAGTATCCACTAAACTATTTTTTTTTCTGTCATGGCTGTAACACGACTGTGCGCCTGCCCCTGTCGTTTCTGTACCCTTTAATCTTCTGGATACGCTCAGGTGTTATTTTTTCCCCTCATTCTTATATCTTTGCCTCTCTAGCAATGTCTGTATGGGAAGCCTACCTGCCCAGCAATAAACATCTTCCTGCGACTGTATGTTTGCTGTCTCTGGGTTTAGTTTATCACTTTATATCTTGCCTTATTCTGGTTTTCTTTTCATTATTTTTTTTTTGTTCTTCTTTCCCATCTCTTATAGGTACCCATTTTTCACAGGGGGCTAATTTCAGGATTATCTGATGAATATGTCCCACCATTACGTCAAATGACAATGTAGCCTTATATTTTGTCAAAAATTCAGTTATGGGAGCCAAAACATGGCCAATAGGGTGTTAATATCAGGTCTTTAAAAAGGGGAACTACAAGTTAACATTTTATTTATTTGGAACGCTTGTCCAGTCACACCAGCAGATATTCTAGAGACTGAACATTTTCTGTTTACCAGGGAAACTGTCGCCCACTGTCAATGAAAATTGGCACTTCCTGTTAAAAAACATGTGACTTAATATAAAGATAAACCTTCAGTGTTTCTAGAGGAATCTTAATCTTTATAGTTCACTCGTTCAACTGCCTTTCTTTTATCTCATTTCCGCCACCAAGGAGTCCTTGGGTGACATTACATTCCCAGCATATGTGACCTACTTGATGACTTTTACGGAATACTAGGGCTCTGTTTTTTCAATAAGTGCCAGACACCCCTATTCTCTCCCTGCTAATTTGTGAGTGTATACGTTGTATACTCCTCTGTAACTTTGCAATCAGTACATTTTTGTCCTTCGCCTACATGGCCACTTTCTGCTGATACCAGCACCATGTCTGCATGTATTTTCTTCATCTCTCCTCTTCTAGCTGCTTGTGTAGCGAAGTTATTGACTGGGCTAATTCTTCTACCGGCCGATTCAAACTGTCTAGTGTTTCACACAAATTCCTATACATGTCCTGCTCATTCTTTTCTGGACCCAGGATTATATGAGCTCTGTGCACCAAAACTGGGTTAAACTCAACCTCCCATGACCGCCTCATTTCCACATACCAAAAACTGGCCATTTGTTTATTAAGTTAGCCTGCAACTGTTTTATCGAGGAATTCTACAACATTACTACCAGCTCTAATAACCTTGGCTCAAACCTTCTTAATACATATTCAAACAATTCTGTTCAGCTTTTATTTCAGGGTACAATTTGTTACACAAATGCAATGTGTCAGACAAGTATTTCTGAATGCTCTCTATTTCCCATTGCGTTCCATAGAGTAATTTCAATTCTAACCCTTTCCATCTGTAACTGACTCAAATGCTGCTCGGCTAGTTAATTTTCCTGTCATTCTGACAATTTCAAGGTGGTCCCTGTCAAAAATACTAGCAAGCAGGCTGCACAATTTTTATCATTCCAGCCATTTGCTCTGGCAGCTCTTCTAAATTTACTGAGTCATCTACATCCTCGCCTACCACACCTGAAAATCATTCATGGCTCTGCAAACTAGCTACTACCTTCTGAGCTTACTGTCGGGCATTATCTTAAACTTGGAACTATTGTGAAATTGAAACCACAAGAGCTTGTGGGCAAGACAACACCAACTAAATTACTTACAGTACATTTAAAATTCATGCACACAACACAAAAAGAAAAAGTTATTCCTACTGAAGTATCTTAAAACAAATCTAAAAAACTGTAATAAAGCAATGCTGCACTTTTGCTGACCACCAAGTTTTTAGCCATGGCTGGCTCTTGGGGAACAAAATTATCTGTTGTTTCAACATGCGTGTGTTACTTACCACCGTAAGAAGTATTGTTTGGCAACTTTGGGACAGTGGGATCGTAGCCACTGATGACGTCGTGGCCACATCTTGGATGATGTCACTGCCACTATCTTGAAACCCATCACGCATTATAATTTTGGATGATGATGTGACCGCTATCTTGAATGACATCACCCTGACCTTAACAGAAAAGACAAAATTAAAAAAATATTTAATGACCAAAAGTGTTAACAATTTCAAAAAAAAAAAAAATTAAAGCTAATAAAATTATATTCACAATCTTGATTCCTGTCAACATTTTGTCTACAATTTTGGCTGTCAATTATTTTACTTAAATGTAGGCAACCATTTTAGCAGGTTTCCTCCGAAGCTTCTGAAAATTTTTAAATTTTGCATTCAAGCCATATCTCATCCATACATCTTAGTCTTTTTAAAATAAATAAATTAAATAAATAAAAAATATGCACACAAATGAGCTTCCTTAGAGTCCCTACCACCATTCTTCCTAAGTACATACTTATAGTGTAGGTTCCCACTTCCGACGTAAAGTCAGCCAATGCTCTGTGGTTAAAAGTTTAGTACAGTTTTATTTTTTATATTAATACTAATAATGATTATAACTGAAACTCATCTCTTATCCTATATCTACCCAATCAATTTCCAATAAATTGAATAAAATTACAAATATGTTTTTTCTCAGTTTTTTATTTTAAAATAAGTTCAATTGAAAAATAACCAGCGCCATGTATTCCGACAAGTGTCCTTAGTACCCCCACCATAATTTTACATGCATACATTACGTCACTGACACTTCTCATGTTCCCTTCCTTTACCAACCTTTTGGTCTTCCCATTCTTTCGCAGTCAGCACGTGCATTTTCATCACGTGTTCATCACATGCTCATCACGTGACACTCATCCCTTATTAGTCATCATACCATGATGTCATTCTGTACCACCTTCTCTTCTCAACATGCTGACATATACATGTGCGGTAGTATGGTGCAGTACTAACCTTTGGACTTCCCCTACTTCCCCTTCCTTTTTGCTGAGTCAACACAGACGTGTGTCTCAGTATTGTGCAATATTAACCTTTGGATTGCCTCCTTCCCTGTCCCATGAGTCGTAGCATTCCTAAGGCATGAAATCAGAATGGTGTCGCAGTATAGCACATCTCTGTATGTTGTGGTGGTACTTAATCCCCAAAGTATCACAGAAAAACTGTTTTCATATTGTCTATTCAAACTACCATGGCATCATGTGCGGTAGAGAGAGAACTTTCATCTCAGGGTATTTCATGGGTACAAAGGCGTGCAAGAGCAGGGATATTAAATAAATCAGATTTCATATGAATGGCACATTTACTTTGATGCAAGGTCACTTGGCATTACAAGCAAACAAAACAACAAAAAAGAACATGCTCCATCGGTTTGCTACTAATGCAGATTATCACAACTTAGGCCATTTGCAAGAGTTACGAATAAAAGAGTTCTTCCAGGCCCACGTACATCACACCCAAATGCCTCTGTAAACTCGTACCAAAATTACTGTGCCACTCAAATAATTACAGTGACTTCGATCAAGCGGAGAACTGACATAAATAGAATGTAAACAAAGAAATATGAAACTAATTCATCTTAGGCGCACGGCCCTCGCCATCACGTAGTTCACCCAGCCATGTGGGCGGACTCCTTATCTCGCGAGCACAGTCGTGACACGTCTTCACCTCACAGCAGATCAAGCAGAACTGGCGAGAGCCAAGGGCACGCACGGCTGACCAAGGGTGCCATAGCCTCCAACCCAGCGCACATATCCTTTCGGAACTCTTTTAATTACTATGCCGTACACAAGCGGCTCAGAACTCTCAATTTAAAATATACCACTCTTGGCAATATATGCTTAATACATAAATTTCTAGATTACGTTAAAAAGAACATGTTGACATATAATTATACAATATATTAAAGACGTCGCTGGTGGAGTGATACGTTGGAGCCATCGCCGGAAACTTAGCAACAGGCAATTCCCAGAATTCAAGGCTCTTTGTCCAACCTCACGTGCTCCTCGCCTGAGGTCATCCACAAAGATCATATTTACACCCTACTCTCTTTATATGTATATCTGTGCATATATATAAATACATACATAACACTACAGCCAGAAGATAAATTAGTCACTACGTCCTCTAACTTGGAAAGCTTTAGTAATACATATCCAAGCTATACTGTATGTACGCCGTCTTCCAGTATGTGAAACTTGTCGTTGTCAACGTTAGTGCCAATTTGTTTACACATTTAGGAAACAGCCAATGTTTCTGTGAGCTTATAGAGTTTACATTACAGTGTTTTACTAGTAAAACATGTTTGGAGTCTGTGAATGTTACTTTAATTTTTAATCCGACAACTTTCTTGTTTGTCGATGAATAGCAAGAATGATCGGGTTGGTATCCAGAATTGTCGAACTTGTTAAAAAGTTCGGTTTCAGACAACATGTCAGTATAAAAGTCACCTGTTATGATCTCGTACAAAAAGCAGTTAGTGTCAATAAAAAGGATTTCAGTGTCTTTCTCGTACTTTGTTAGAATCACGCCATGATTGAACTGGTACATGAGTTTCTTTGACAGGTCAAGTATAGCCAATTACTCATATATAGGTTTGTCGAAAAACCATATGCTCATGTTGGTGGTGCACTAGGGCCAAATTTTCATCGTAAATTGTACGATCCTGAAAAGTTGGCTTAGCTATTAGTTCCCCAAGTCGCTTCCCATTACACACCAGCTCCATCTTTTGACAATTGCATTTGTTTTCTATCAACTTGTCAAAAGATGAATTATTGGCCAATTTGAGAAAATCCTCTTCGAAATCATTTGTGGCAGCTTCTCATTTTGATGTTTTCAGGTCGATGAAGAGTTTTCGACATGCACACTGTTGAAACTTGAGAACTCAATGGACTTTAGTCACTTTAAGCTCGTTGTAAATGGCCTGCTTTAGGTTTTTCTGTAGTGAACAATGTGGTGATGTTTGTCCTCGAGATTTGTAAGCAGTTTATGCTACTTCGAGCCTGGAGGACACTTGTTCACTGGTAAGAATGGCAGGTCCTTATGCAACTAGGGAAATTCTTGGAGGTACTCGAAATCTACCTCGAGAAAATAGCTAGCAGGTCCATTGCCTGATACCACCAAAACATCTTTGTTAGTGTCTCTCCACTTGAAGTTGCTTACTGGGAGTGGTAAATGCATTGCCTATCCGTAAAGTTTGTTGGCTTCCAGGTATTCCAGGAATGTTGTCGGCTTCCCGGTATCATATGTTTCAGGCGTATGTGTATTGTTGGCGACTGTATGGCGTTTGATGCACTGTGCCACACTACCTCGGATTACTTCCTCGACAAACAAGTGTGTGTCATAGTCCGTTAGTAGCTCCAACTCGACACTCATCATTTGCTGCATGGCGTCGAAAGCAAAACCCGAGGTACTGACAATAATGTGCACAGTCAAGCTTATGGGTGTCAATGCACAGCTCTCAAAATTTCTCATAGATATAGGCTAATATTAGAAAATCTATTGTAAGTTACAAGTCAGAGTAATCCCCCAGCTTAGATGAACCAATTTTTTTCCTAACAGTCTGTGCATAATCATAATCTTCATCGCTGATGTCGGAGTCGGTTAGCCTATTGTAGAAGGCCAATTTCGGAGGCAGGAAGGGCTCGTTCAACGTTTTCACATCGTCAACATAATCATGATGAGTGACAGTTGATCTGGTCTGAAAAACTGTCATGTGTTTGTAAATTTTGAAGGAGGCAAGTACTCAGCCAGTGATGCATAAACCTAAAAGTGTCTACAAAATGTATGGAAAAACGATTACCAAGCTGTTTTGAAAAAGGGATCATTTTTTCACCTGTATGTGGACTGATGAAAATATTGCTGCTGTCATAGCCCAGCTGGCTTACGATAAAGTTCTCATTGTACCCTAGGTTGTGAAAAAATACCACTAACTTCCTTGGGCACTGCTGCAGCTGATTACATTCGTTGCATATGGCCCTGATGTAATGGCTAGTGAAATAGTTGTGGTCCTTCACCTTGCAGTTGACTGGAGTGAACGCACAGTTACATTAGATACAAGAGGATACATGGTTAAAACTGCCTTTTTCAACTAGTGTGAGTGGCAGAATTTTCTTAGATATAACATATACAGTCGAACCTCTATCTATCGTACTTGCATGTATCGTTTTCCCGCATGTATCGTAATTTTTTAATGGTCCCGACGTAATTCCTATTATAACCAATGATAACAATGTCCGCATGTGTCGATTTTCCAATTATCGTTTTTCCCGTATCTATCGTACAAATAAGAGTACCCCGCCATTGTAAATTACAGTGGAACCTCGTTGCATCGTTCCCATTTCTTTTGTTTTCCCGCATCCATCGATCGTTTTTCACGGTCCCGACAAATTGCCTATACAAACAATGTTAAATAAACCCACACGGATCGTTCATATATGCATAAATTTTCCGCATCGACCGTTCAGACATTATCACCAACAAAATTAAAAAGTTAACTTACGTTTTACGTTTTCATATCATGCTCGTGTACACTTCTCTAAACAAACAGGCGTAAAGAACTTAACATAACTGCACAAGGCACACATTTACCGTTGTCAAAAATACGGACGAACGTAATATTTCGACTTGTTTTGACTATAAATTTCACCGTTATTGTTTCAAATATGTTAGGCAGTCCATCTTATTGTAAGAAACGTTTTACATACTGCAGGTTGTGTGTGTAAACACAAACATTGCTGTATTTTCAGTAAACGAACAACAAACATGTTGCCACCAACAGAAAAACGTAATTTTTTATAGAGGAAATATTTTTTTTATGTTGATATCCAAATTATTTTCAATAGATTTCGAACACGTATATTGTACAAATTCATTTTGTTCTATTGTAAATATGCGCTTTTACTTTTACATTTCCGTAAAGTTTAGTGAATAAATTTTGGGAATTTTCTTCCGCCATTTTGTGCACTTCCGAGTACAGCCGAAGGCAGCCGAGCGCAAGCGCATGAGTCGGAGAGGTTACGTTTCGCCTTGTAAATACGTATCTCATTCTTGTTACGTTTTTTGTTTAGATAGAAACAGTTTTTTTTAATGTTGTTAACAATTGGAGTGCACTATTTTTATTTTAAGGCCTGTGAAATGTATTTATAAATTATTGCCGTAAGTGTCGCGGCCTTCAAAATCTGTTCCCTCACTTGAAGAATGCCTTGGAATAATAAAGGTGGTAGAGAAATGTCCCGGTGAAAAGCATGCTGACATCACAAATGTCTCGGATTGCCACCTTTGACGTTAAACTAGATCGTTGGTAATACAAATGAAGCTACGACCATATTCAATACACACATATTTGAAGCAAATTTCCATGTGGTGGACATTATTAAAAATAATTTTTGAGGTTATGTTTTTATTTTTTTTTTAAGTAAGGGAGGAGGGGTTGCGTGTTTCCCGCATGTTTCGTTTTCTCGGATGCATCGTTTTTTCTCATTGGTCCCTTGAAAAACGATGGATAGAGGTTTGACTGTATATCTTTAACCTCGTTTCCAATATCCACAATTGCCTCCATAAACTTTTCCTCAGCATCATGACCCTTGTATATTATTGGCTCTGCAGGCAACACTGTCGTCATGTCTGCTGGGATTACAGTATTTTTTACTTTAACGTATGTACAAAATCTATATGCATCATGCTTCCGATAAGTGTAGGTGTACAACTTGTTAGGGTCATGTTTGCAGGTTTGTACAGGCTTCAAAATGGCTTCAAAGTCAGTATACACAATGATTGGTAGCTTGTCGGCTTAGTGGTAATTTTGAATTTTTAGTATTGTTGGTCGGCCATCAGGCCCTAGCTGTGACATCTTGATATGTGTGGGCGCTTGCTTGTAGCAGTGCCGTTTATGCTACTCTAGACACTGAAGCCCAGCCAACTCAGATATACACGGTTGTTCGTGGTCGTAAGTAAAGCACCAGTCGTAAATAAAGATTTTATGCCCATTTAATGATGGGAGTACACAAATCAATAAAAAAATTTTTATGTAGCAGTAATGTGCATTGTCCTCAGTAGTCAAGAGCAGCAGGTAGGTGAAAGTGTGTTTTTCTCTCCGTACTCACACATGTAGGTACACTCTTGTCCTCGGCACATGGCGAGTACACATTTGCCGATGCATCTTGATTGCTCCTCTCAAAAATTTTGGTATGCTGGAGGTTGGAAAATTGATTTCCATAAAATTAAATTTAGATTGATGTCGTGGTAACTATTGTTGACTCATTCCGGATGTGTGCTCCTTCAACACATCTTGCAGTACTGTCCACTTGAAACATGCATGGACTGTATTGTAAGGGATGGTTACCTCATGCTTGTTCGTGATGGTGTTGAGCAATTCAATGTCAGATAAAATACGAAAGGGGTCCAGCTTATTGATGTGAAGTTGCTTGTGATATACAGCTGACAAAGTCCACCATGACTGTTTTTTTTTCTCATAAATTCATCGTCACATATTTTTTCAACACCAAACCTCATGCACCCTCAACGTCACTGATTCATGTATGGGAACATTATCTTGTAGCCTTGCAAGACAAGGGATTTTAATTACTGGTGAGTTAGTATGTTATGTAATTTTAATTTTATAATATAGTGTTTAAAATTTGTAACTTTTATTTCAGTATTCTTGGTTACAGAAAGGGAAGGTAATGACACAGTTCTTGGTTTATCATATGTTCAGATAGGATGTAATGTTTGTTTATGGCCAGTTGGCCTTAGTAGGAGGCAGTAGCTTTGTTTATCTTTTCGTATTCTGGTTTTTTCCACTGGAATTTTGGCACAGTTTGTTTTAATGCGTTGGTTTTAGTTTTGCTGTAGATAATGGAACAAATGACATGGGTCATGCCACCGAGAACCAGCCAATGAGAGCACAGCGTGTGGAGCCCCTTCACCCTTCGTTCTGTCATTCTGGGATGTTTGCCTCCGCCATGTTTAGTAAAAGTCGTGACACAATCCGGACAAGAGATGTACGGGGCTGCGGCTGCGGAAGTAAAGTTTGGGAGTGGATAAACTTAACATGTATGAGTAGCACAGAGGCCTTTTATTCTGTATACTTTTTTCGGACAACTTTAACTCTACAAAGTATGTTTCCGCCCGTACATGTGGGCCGCTAGGTGCAGAGAGCCAGTATGGCCACTCATTCTTCTTCGCCGCATGTGTGTTCACTGTGTGCTAAATTTTCTGACTTTGGTTTAATCGTCTGATATACCTAGTCGTGCTGCATTTCTGCTTGTAATTTTCTGTGAACCGGATCCACTGTGCTAAGACTTGAACAGTGTATTTCGTGCCGATGTAAACTGAAATCTAATAAACCAGGAGTCTTGTACTATAGTGAAATATATTATTTTGGGACTAACCTTTTTCAATTTGCCAATGTCTGTGGAAATTATAAATTTTGTCTACAATGTAACATAACCTTCATAAGTACTGCAGAGAAATTCCAGGGTGCTTGACTACAGACCGGGAAACATGTACTAGTTTTAAACCTTGCATTTTGTGCTGGGTTTTCATCAGGTGGGTGCATTAGTCCAGGAGAACTAGTGTGCTACATTTGTTGGCCCAAGTGGAGCACAGGTACGAGGTGACGACGAGACGTTACAATCTGTTTTAATAATCCCTCTCGAAACTCCCTCAGCAAATGGTGCCGATTTGCTGTTATCACATTCCAACCACATATTAAATTTAACCATGCCATGCGTATGTACTTCTTGGATCAGCTGATTGACTATGTTTTGCACTATGCTTGTCAAGTATGTACAAGTATATTTTGCTGCCCTACTAGTAATTGCAGACACATAAGTTTTTAGATTGACCCTGAATTCAATTTCTGTCTCTCTATGTCACCTGATCAGACAACTAATCATGAATGAGCCACAGCTGAGGCTAAGGCCTATGCTATAGGTGGCAAAGTAGCAGGTGTTGGCATGTCAAGTCGCGGACTTTTCGTGGGACGCAGTGCTGCTACATTACCCTTCCTTGCATGCTCTAGAAATCTCGCTGGATTTTACACATTTGGATACCTGTTTCATGGGATTAAAGTGGCAACTACCTTTGTGTCTTCTTACATGGCCTAGCTGTGTAAAAGACTTTTTTGCGGTAAGTACAGTTTGCAATTGTTGGTCGTGGAAAATTCCCTGTGCACGTACTCAGATCCTTTTATACATCATCTTTTGTACTTATTAATGCACTTTATTTCTTGCATATCTCTACTTCTGCTCTATACAGATAGCGAATTCACATATGTTCTTTCCTATAACAGTTTTTGCATAGTGTAAAGGAGAGTTTGTAGAAGAAACACCAATACCCAGAAGGAGAAGGCCCTCGTTGGTCAGCCATGATTCACATACACACAAACACCCATCATGAGGAAACATGCAGCAAAACATAATGTGATTACGAATGCTATTGGTTGGCAGATCAGTAATGTGGAAGGTAACTGCTGGAGAGGATAGTGTGAGATAGGGACAGAACAGTATTAGAATGCAAAAACAAGTAACATTGTGAGGAATACGAAAAAACCCTAAAATTTTACAAATACGACTGTCTTTCGCAAAGAATTTTGAGCACTTGTTTATGAATTGGTAAATGCATAGAAAAACTTTGAAAAACTCATTCAGTTAAAATTTACTCATGTAACCAAAATTGTTATGATTATTTTTTTTGATAACTTGAGTAAATGATGCTAGTCTACTGTGTATCTTAACAAGCAGTAGAGCCGTTTTGTACATTACTTAAAATTGAAAAGAATATGTGGTTAAAGTAAACATGCAAGTGATTTTGATAGCTCACCGGAAAAAAAAATTGAAGTGAAAAAGTAGCGTTAAAGTGAAATTGCTTTGGCAGCTCGACGGCCATCAAGTTGCAAGGGCAGGAAACGAACCTGCGCGTGTAAAGACTGAAACATGAATTATGTATGTTAAAAACTCTGTGTTGAAAATGTAAGGAAACACTAGAAATTTAATTAAAAGTTAATTTTAATTACGTGCAAAGCGGACAGAAGAATCTGAGCACTGCAAGAGGTAGGTACCCCATGATGCTAGCGTACACAGTAGTCTAAACAGTTTTCCTGTATGGAACTATTAACGATCTATCATTGAAATTTAGTTTGAACCTAGTTGAACACTTGCAGTAGGCCTATACTTGAACCCTCTACTGTAACAAATTCAAGGGAAGTGGAGAATTAATTAATGCACTTAGCGAAAGAAAACAGAGCGTAACCACATTGACGTGATGGAAGACTTACCTATGGAGGGTTTACTTAATGACTTGCATCTTCAGGATATCTACCGGTCACAGGAAGTCACCAAAAAAGTCACTGAATCTAAACGAGGTCACGGAATTTGTATGTGGGCATTCGAGCACTGTGTAGGAACAAGCCATGGAGGTCGGTAGAGAATGCAAGACTCTATTTGTAACATGAATGTTTAAATAGTTTATAGATTATGGTGCACAGTAGTGCTAGATTCTGCCTCAGGTGTACATTGGGTATGGGTAGAGGCGGGGTACGAAAAATCATGTTGCGTGCAAGGTAATAGAGATTTTGTGATAGAGATTATTTTTACCGGTCTTAGTATATGCGTGAAAGTAAGCAGATAAAGGCTAGAAGAAGGGTAGGTTTACAATTTCCGTGTCTGCTGGGCATTTTTTTGCTAAGGTGGTGAAGATATTGATAGTTTCCGGGAAATGCGTTGCTTGTTGTTTCCCACGCTGAGACAGTATAATGCTGGCGGTTGAAAAGGGGGGAGGGGGCGATCATCTGCTGGCCATGAATCAATCATGTAACTCTAGCTGTCATGTGAGGGTGGAGATGAGATTTCATCTGCCAGCGGTAAGGGTAAGACGACAAGCATGTAACTCTAGCTATCACTGCCACTGCTTTGTTATCTACGAAGAGTAAGCGTGTTTTAATTGCGCTCATTTATTTGTAGCTTTGAAAAACAGCATATAGTTCGTTTGGTACTTATGTCCTTTTGATGATGGCACGGCCAGATATTGTATGTGTGTTGCGAGGTGTAAGAAAATGCAAAAACGGTGCCTTCAATGAGTTCAAACTTAGTCACTTATGAGTTCAAACTTAGTCACTTATGCCGTTTTTACCCATTGCCCAGTCGTGATTAGTTTCTCAAATGCTCGCCCTGCTAGTGTGTAGTGCTGGTAACACATCCCCCTCTTTTTTTTCTTTTTTTTTTTTTTTTTTTTTTCGTGCCTTTACTTTGCTGGCAGTCGTTCAGTCACACGTACACACACTCCGCCACGGCCCAATACTCTAAACAGACAAAGGTAAACGTGCGTCAATCAACTTCAACATAGATAAATTCTATGAAACCGATGATTGGCGTCGGCGCCAGAATCCCTAATAGGAGATTGCAACACAAGAAGTTACTCACTTAACCAGGAAAATATAATAAACTAAAAAGCTACCAAAACTCGAAAAATAACATACAGACATGTGGTTTTTTATCATTTTCATTGGTTGTATATACATACAAGTATAACAGCAGTAAATGACAGAAAATACAGCAGATTAAATTAATATTATAACAAGTATGATGTGAAAATTAAATTCCTAATTCATATTTTCTTTGCTTTCCTTTAAAATTAGCTTTGCTTGTATTTAATAACTGACGTATGTACTGACGAGAGAATATATTCTGTACAGTATTCAGTACAATGTTTTTCTGAAGGTTGAATTTAGAGTACTGTGTGACAAATACTTTGTTGAGTTTGTAGCCGTACTACTTGAGGGCTTGAGGGGTTACTATACTTTTACAGGTTACAGTAACTCTGTGTTGAGCATAATTTTTATAATTCCATTTAATTTGAATGCATCATTTGACATTGAAGGATATATGATACCCTATTCAGAGTTTCAAACAGTATACTATTTCTGGGAATCATGCCCCGTACGACCTCAAAAAATATCACAATATGGCACCTTTACTGGTTTGTGATACTACGAAACAAAATTCAAACTAGCTTTGTTGGGCTCAGAACTGAACTTATTTGCACGGAAAACGTCCCACAGAATATGGCTGCTTACTTCCTTACTATACACGATAGAATAGTAAACTATGATTGTTTCTAGGACCTGGTAAAATTAGTGAATTAAGAAAGTATAAATAGCAGTATTCCAAGGTTAGAACAGCAGTCACTAATGAAATGCACTTTAATCTGCAAGGTTTTCAGAGCCAAAATAGCTTCGCGCTTAAAGATACTGATGTGATGTACGAAGATGGTGGAAGGACTCGAACCCAATCCTTCCATCCTCTGTACATGTGGAAACTCCTGGGTGAAAGTTGTATATAAACCAACACCTGGCTTAAGAACCACTTTTACGGAGTTGACTGGAACAATGTGTAATACCATATGTGCAAGCTACAGAAAAAGTCACTACAATATTGAATAGAGGCATCAAGTGTGTATCAGTAATTTTTTGGTACCTAGTTCCCAAGTTGCTTATTATTTCTCTTCAACGTCATGTAGTTTACTGGTTCAATAGTTATGGAAGAATAATCTAAAATACATTTAATGTCTTTTAGCCTCCTTAATTAAAGACTTTCGTAATGACTTCAAGTCCTGTGTTATTGAAGTAAAAAAATCACGGCGACAGCCCATTGGATTCGAGCTGTACGGACTATTAACAAAAACACACATCCCCTCTTTTTACTCTTTGAGAAACGAATTTTGAAAAATCTAAAAATTGCTTTTTGGGTATTCACATCAGCAAAATTTTGAACCAACTCTGTATCTCAAAGGGTTCGATAGGTATTGATAATCAATCGAAAACACATTTCAGGTAATTTTACCCCCTTAAAGGTTGAATTTTGAAAATCTCTTGATTTAGCTAATATGTTTCTTTAGTATTTAAACTTTGAAGTAAATATCATGATGATAGGCTGTCAGGTTCGAGTTATGTAGACGAATCTCATGAAACACATTTCACCCCTTTTCACCCCCTTAGGGGACGAATTTCAAAAAAATCACTTCTTAGTGTTTGCCTACTACCTAAAGGGAACCCACAGAAAATGTTCACATTTCTAGGTCCAGCGGTTTAGGCTGCAGTTTGATATGTCAGTCATTCAGTCAGTCAGGGTTCCTTTTTATACATAGATATTTCAGCTGTGCTTTGTCTTCCTGAGTTATTGTCTACATACTATACCTTGTAGCATAGATAGTCAGTGGCCTTTGAATATTCTGAGTTTCAAAGTTGCGCGACAGACACTACAATGTCGCATGTTTTATCAGCCATTGCGCAAGCAATTGTTAAGGACAGTTTAGGTAAATTATACTTCTGCCGTGCTTTCCTTGACAGTTGTTCACAGCAAACTTTGTTAGAGAAAATATGGCAAAACGTCTGCAGCTAGAACAAATTAAAAAAACAAATAGGCATCACCAAGGAGGTAAATAATGAAGTCCAACTACCACACACAGTATTAAAATTGAGCTCATTATAGTCACAGTTTCTAAAAAATATTGCACATGTTTTATCCTTTATCTTGTAACAAATCAGATGGTGGCTGGATAAATGGATTGGTGTAATCTGGATATTCCAAAGTATGTGGAATTATCAGAGTGTAAGTTTCATTATCCTAATGAAATTGACTAACTCATAGGAACAGATTTTTTTTTTAACTTCGTGAAGATGATATGTACGTAGAGACATGCAAAATTTGCGTTATTTTCTGACAGCTGGCTATACTCCAAGTGACTATAGGCTTTTTCGATATCTCCCGCTGGCCGATATTGTCGTGACTTGCCGCGGAGAATACTTACATAGTAGAGAGGCCAATCTCTGTAAAGACGTAACACAACGTCAGTGACAATACATACAAGTTCGTGGCCAATTGAATCGCAGATTATGGTCTGTTATGTATAGAAAAATGAAGTTTAGTCTGCTACCAAATGATAACACGAATTTAGCATGTCCCTACTCATGCGACACTGCAGAACACGAAGTTAGGATACAATTTATCTGGAGGAATAAACATTTATTACATGAAGGATAGTGAACAACAACAGAGTAATACATACTTCATTAAGTTAGATCCGTTGCATTGTGGATAAATATTTTGGTAAGTTGAAGAACTGACAGCTGAACCAATAACGACAGAAGAATTATAAAGTGAAAGGAATTTTGTACAATACACTACTAGATTGAACACTGTACATTATCAAGTACGATTACCATCTAAATCCAATCAAGTTTCAGATACGCAGCAACTTACAGACATCAAAGACTGGGGCTATGTCAGTTGGTAAGTACACGGGAAAAACCAGCTGATATATTTTCCCGAGGAGCTGTTCCACTGATGCCAAAATGTGGTGGTTTGGAAGAAATGAGCCTGAATGGCCTACTTCAACAGTGGAAGGTGAAAGCTGTGTCAGAAGAGCCAGGAACAGAGGAGTCGTCATAGAGTCGTGAAATTCCTCTGTCTTTCCAAAAATGATTTGTTCAGAAAATACTCAAGTCTGACAAAGCTGCAAAACGTCACTGCAATATTGATTACGATTTGTATAACTGCAAGAGCAAGTGCAATTATATTAATGGTTATCTGAGACCAAATAAAATACCACCAGCCGGCTAATTAGGCATACAACAAATTCAATTTTAAGCGTTTCAGCAAGACATTATAAGTCTGCTATCGGATCAAATTATATTGATCATGAATTCATTGAAAAGTTTGAATCCATTTTAGATGGAAGACAACTTCTCAGGTTGGGCATTAGGTTCGAGCAATCCTTGGTGTAATTGGTTCAGCAATGCTCCCTACTACTTTCATCTTAATATCAACTCAAAGAAGACATCTGAAAAAACTACATACAAGTGACCAACTGCTGCAGTTGATACTGCACTAAAATAACTATATTCCAAATGCGGAGAGTAGTAAGCAATTACTCATTACCTAAATACAGTCACGGAAGAATGGACTAGAGTCATTACAGTAAATACTGCAAGGAGGACCACGTAGAGACCAATAAGCAAGATTGGTTTGCTATCTGTTTCTAAACATTTGTGTGTATTATTTACAAAAATGTAAAGGTGTAGTAACTGACATTGTTTACGTGATTCAAATAGATTTGGTTTGTTTAATATTTTTCCAATGTCAATTTTGCAGACTGTTAAACTCATAATTACTGAGAATAGCTTTATTTGGCAAACCTGCAGAAATATGACTCTTAATATTTAGTGCATAATTCTTTCATTTATTAATGCAAACATTCTAGGTGGCGAAAATGTTGTGACCATGGTCTTATAATTACAGATCTGGACACTAAGCCTATCTACGAATGCTACTGAGTTGACCCCTCTATGACTGAAAGCGCCACTAGTAATGAAATGTTGTTTTAACAATTCAACATAGCTTCTACTGCCAGTGCTTCTAGCGACTATGATCCAAACTTGCTACTCTTAGTTTCATTTAACGCAATGTTAAAATAACAGCAGAGTGCCAGTGGTGCCAATCAGTCATATGAGGGTCAATTTTCAACTCCAAGTGTCCAGGCATGTTCCTCTATGGCTGTGTTTGTGACGCTCACTTAATTTTGAATTCATGTTTTTAAACATGTTTGGTATTAACTTAAATAAATTACTGTAAGAAGAAAGTAAAATATGGTTCGGACTGGTGTTTATAGAGGCATGATTACATACACTGACAGGCTTTTATAAAACATGCAGGGGTTTGTTCCCATACTGTGTATAAGCCTTTTAAATTTACACTTCTCAGATTAATTTTAAATACTTACTAACACATGAATTGAGAAGTCAAAAATGATTCTCAATAAGGCCAGCAGTAGAATTTTGTTTTATGTAAATTATTTAGTGAACTATGATGGTAGAATCATATAATGCTGGTGACAAAATGCACATCATATAGTTCATAACAGAATGAAACATCATGGTTTTTGTGACATTAGGAGGTCTGACTGGTCTGGGGCTAGCTCAGACCATATCTATATTTAAAGAGTACTCTGTTGAGAGAGTACTCTTTCACATAACAAGAGAGAGCTCTTACTTGCTCTCTGGTGCTCTCGCTCTCTCCTATTGGAAAGATGCTCACTCGTATTTGTAAACATATGTTCAAAGGTGACAAGTGCGTAAATTTTATTTGTACAAGCAATAAACACATCGAATACATATGAGGGATTCAAATAATGATTTTAAAATTTAATAACGTCGTATTTCGAGCCGGAAATTGCTGTTCATAGGCAATGTTGAAATTTTTATTTTGTGTATTTAAACACATATTAGGGCCGAAAATAGTACCTTAATTACTCGCCATAAGTAACTGTACACTGGAAATAATTATTTATGCGTAAATACTGAAATATTTGCAATATGTGTCACACGTTTCTTCACTAACCTCAAACCATAGTTGTAATCAAAATGATGTTCGCCAGAGAGCACGAGGGAGCAAGAGCAAGTTTTCGACTTCGTTGTATCGTTCTTTCGTACTCTTGGCGAACAATTAAGATACACAGAGTGTGCTCTCTTTGACGTATTTGCATGAGCGAGAGCACGAAAGAGCACTCTTTCGGTGAATTGAGATATGGCCTCAATTAAAATATATTGAATACCTGTATAGTTTAAATTAGGATTTTTTTCAGATAATATTAAAGCTAAGAAATTGAAAAAATAAATATCAGACTGTTGACTATACAGGAACATTGGCTAGGGGTCTCTCTTTCTTCGCTACCTTTTTTTTAGATATTATTTTACTCGTGATAGATTATAAATTGTCATACAACGCAGGCTGTGTCATGTGTAAAAATTTACCCCGCCCACACATGCAACATATGCTTCTGGTAAAAAAATACAGTCCACTGGGACATGTTTCTATCGCAAACACGAAAGCTTTAAAACTTAATATTAGAAATAAAATTTTTCGTCAGGAGCTGGAACGGAGGAGAAGTAACGTGTGCTGAGTAGTGAGAATTGCAAGGGTTGGGGAAGACTGGCAGGTAAAATGACAATGGACTCCAGACAGCTTGCTGCAGGGTTTTTACTGGACACCTGCTGGTTGTGTCTCCCCAAACAGGAAACGTGTTTTGTGTTACGTCTTTTCCAATTAACACTTCATACCACGTCTTCACTAGAAAATTTTTTCTTTATGAGTTTCAGTAATTGATACTTAAAATGGCTCCAGCAGCTACAGTACTACGACTAGGACAGATTTAGAAGGTGATTAAAGGCATTGGTCATTTACCCTTTAGTGTCAAAGAACAAGTTGTGTCGCCAGACGAAGCTAAGCCGAACTCTGTATTTGTATTTTATGACATTGCTTGCAAGAAACAAATGTGTATTCAACAGTATTTTAGCATGGGGCAGCATGCAGAAGTGGACTGCGTGTACTTGAGCCAGACGTATTCGTGCATTCCAAATAATTGCTTCGTGACAATGCTGATTTGTAGGTATTATTTTGTATGGATGACCAAAATTTGCAGTTTGTGTATTATTATCATGTGAACACTGACATGACATTTGCTGAATTCAAATATATATGTTCTATGTGGTGGAAAGGCAAGTACGATATATTGGTAATCTTTAATGACAGAACTACATAAGGGTTGGTACAGAAGAAGTGTATGTCCACAAGCCAATATATTCTTATTGTAAACTCCCATTGCTACAAACATTAAAAAATATTAGGATTTGATCAGTTTATCATACATTATCTATCATGAGTAACATTACTGTTTCCAAGTTTGGAAGTGGTAAAATTTCTGAACATGTGCTTATGGAGGCTCGCATCACTAGCATCCGCACAGACTTGTCGCTTATCAGACAAAATATTTAGAATGGTAAAAATTGAGTGCTTGGTGACCTGATTACTAGTGACCAACGTGTAGAGATGGTAGAAGCTAGACTACAAGATTTAATAAATGTTTCAAATACATGAAGACGAGATGAATAAAGTCTTTACAGAATATGCTTATTTGAAAACTGGCCCCGAAAACGGGTGTTGTGAGACAAAGTAAGAAAATTCAAGACACTTGTTCTAAACAACTTGATAAAATTGAGTAAGCAATTTCTGTATCATAATAATTTTTTTTCCACTAAAGTATTTTATTTCTGCTCTCTTTACAATGGACAACAGAACTGCATTGAAGAGTGATCTCCAGCAAACAATAGAGGCAGAACACTCAAAGTATTTACTGGCTAAAATAACCTTGAGGCTAGAAGAGAAGACAACACCTTCCAGCCAATCACCAATCTTGATAAACTCATGTCACATCGTAGCAAGGATACAACACATACAGTAGAATTCAAACAGGAAATAGAACAATCCCCGGATTTACAGTGGAAATGAGATACATATGAGAGAAATATTGACTCGGACTAAGATGACAGGCCTTTGAATGAACTCTTTCACAAGAGAGGGTAAAAACATTTTCGCGAGTAGATACCTAAAGCCAGCTTGCTTCTTAACCACGATACAGGATGTTCGGAAATTCATATTATAAAGTTCTAGGGCTAGTAGAGGAAACTGAGTAGACAATAGGAAGCCATGTCCGGAAATGTACCATTTCTATGCTACAGTCTTAGAATGTGTTGGTGTTGTTTTGCAACCAGATAGGACAGCGGGGGATCGCCTAACAGCATGTGACATTTACCCTGCTGACATCTGAAGATCATCTGATTCCATGTGATGTTTACCCTGCTTGTGATATCATGTCTGGAGCCTAATTCATGTGCCTGTGTGTCTCCGATCAACATGGTTCAGTGTACGTTTCCAGAATACACGGACATGATGTTGGTGTTTAGCACAGCAGAAGGGAATGGAAAAGCAGCTCTTCGGTTGTATCAAGAGCGATATCCACAATCACGACTCCTTCGCATACCCTTTTTGCCAGAATAGTACGACAACTTCGGGAATGAGTTACCTTCACCATCGAGATGAAGACTGTGGTGTTCCAAAGAGATGCCGCACCCCCGAATTGGAAGAGGCTGTACTACTACGTTGAGCAAGACTAATCAACAAGTACACGAAGAATTCTGCGTATGTTGGATTTTTCTAACAACATAGTGTGGGAGGTTCTGCATGAGCAAAAACTACATCCTTACCATCCCAAAGGGTACGGGCATTGCAACCAGTCTATTTTGTACCACGTGTTAACTTCTGCACATGGTTTTTGCACCACTGCATTGATAAGCCCAACTTCCCACGACGAGTTCTGTTCACTGATGAATGTAAATTCATGAGGGAGTGTGTTTTCAATTCTCGAAACAGCCATGTTTGGGCAGATGAAAATCAGCATACAACGTTTGTCAGGAGGTTCCAACACAGATTTTCCATCAATGTGTGGGCAGGTATTCTACACACTACTTAATTGATCTTCCTACAGGATGTATTGCCCGTGTTCTTGGATGACATTGCATTGAATGTCCATCAAAAACTATGGTTTCAGCACGATCATGCACGTAACATTCAGGAACATCTTAACCGACTGTTCAGGTCACATCAAGCCACTGTTCGTGCGAGCAGTTTCGTATAGGACACATCCAGAGCAGAAGACAGACAGAAATGTGTTTTTTCCACTGTTGATACAGGTGTTAATGTAATAAATGAAAGTTTTTTGTTACGTTGATATTGTTACCAATTAAATGTGACTTTCTTCTGTAATGAGTCAAATGTCACCTATTCTGTACCTTAACGTCACATCTCATTTTACATGGTGCTCTTCTGATGTTATACTGCCTATCTGGTTGCAGAACAACACTGGCATATCTGACATAATTTAATGGCTGTAGCATGGAAACTGCACATTTCTGGACATGGCTTCCGTATTCAAAATATTGTTTACTTAGTCCCCTCTACTACCCTCTGATGTTTGTAATATGAATTTCCAAACAATATGTGTTACTCCGTTTTCTGACCGAAACAGTGACACCAAATGCAGTCTTTAAAGCAGTGATGGTAAATTATTTCTCGGAAATAAAGAAGAACCATTTTTGGCTGGAGATACAATGCAATGTGCAAACCTACTATTAAAATAATTCATGCAGGGACTTGGTGAACTTTGGTTTTGCAGTTGGCCACAGCATTTCACTGAATCAGATATAGGTAGGTATACATTTTGGCTGCAGTATTGTCATGCCCATTATAGCCAGGCTATTGCCGTGATTAAGCATGTCCGTCGCTATAAGACTAACTCAGGAATTTGTATCCAGAAATGAAATCATCTATATTTTTGAGACGATCCATGAGGAATTGTTTGATAGACCGTGCGCGATTTCTCCTTACTCATAGGCAGGAGACAACCAGTCACACACCAGCGGTATATTTTCCATAATTGAGGAATTGGCGGAGGCTGGCTACATTGAATCATGATGAACTATGTAGTTTCTAACTTACTTCACAAATCAGCAAGAAAAGACTATCCTCGAAGAAAATATGTAATGAAAGGAACGGATGATACCTTTCAGTCAGACCTAATAGAAATGCAAGCGTTCACCTGAGTAAATAAAGGGAATATCCACATTTAAACAGTCATCAATATATTTTCTAAGTATGTTTGGGCTGTACATAGACTGCAGATGAAGTTGCAAAAGTTATATGTTCATCATTTTCGCTCACGGAAGAATACCTATGAATCTTCATACGGACGACGAACGTGAATATTTTACTTCGACTTTCCGAAAACTGATGAAAAATATGCTATGAATCTTTATTTGACACACAATACATTTTTCAACTTGCTTAATTAAATTGCACAAATACCTTAGAGTAATGACATTAACTTCAGTATATAATCAACAAACACAAGAATTAATCTTTCAGTAAAATTAAAGAAATTGGGGTATGGTTTAATTTGTTTACAGGAATTTAAAACCTTAACTTTTAGTACAAAATTTAACACAAATGGCAACTAGTGTGAAAAAAGAAAGATCAAAAGTATGGAATAGTACAAAGTTATATAAAAATACACTGACTTAGCTTTTGAGATAAAAACAAACCAAGATGCCAATAATGATTTTTAACATTGTGCCTTTTTTTCCAGCCGTAGCTGAAAAATTATGTTTCTAAAAAAAATTATGCATTGAAATTGCTATTTGGACATTGACTGAAGTGTGTGTTACTGCAAATATTAAGTAGTTAAAATGTGTTTTCCTTTTACAGTATACATAATTTGCATGTAGTATAAGGTGGTTGTCTTAAAGGCTTGGAGCCAATATTGTAAAATTTATTATTACTTTGTTACAAACTGGTTTGACTATGTACTCTAATTGTCCTAAGACAGAATACAGCAAGATGCCCGCTGATTAGTTATTTTATTAAATGTTCCACCGCCTGAAATACTACCTAAAACCCAGAGACTGGAAGTAAAGAGTTATAAATAATTAAGTTTCTTCTAACGGTTACTTTTTTCAGTAACGAGCATGGTAACACTTTCAACTAGGTTTAGTAACTTTTAACTGTAACTAATTTCATTTTTCGCTCTCAAAGTAATGATAAATGACGTTACTTTTCACATTATTCTTTTAAAACAATTATATTGTATTTAAGGATGGTTCTAATTCTCTTTTCCTGAAGGATGACAATTTTCTGCAAAATATCTGTGCTCTATGCAGGAAACTTTCTTTTCCTACATTGGCTATCTCATAACATTGCTGTTGTTTTTCATAAGCAAATGCCACTTAGTTAAACTGAGTTGCGTATTTTTAGTAGTTTGGTACAAGATATGTGTGTTGTAATGGAGGAATTGCCAGAACAATCAGAAACTTATTCAGGGAAAAATCAAGTAGCATCTATATCATCATCTACACAAAGTGGAACGTCGATAAGCCACGTTAGGATCATTGTCGTGTCCATAGTTTGTTTTTTGTCGAAGCACAGTCTAGTGAAATATAAAGTATGCTTGATTTGAGGTTTCTGTAGTGTCCTGGAATTATTAATGTTTTCATGCTAACATATCTGTTTATATGGCTAAATTGGTGGAACATTATATACTTGCTACATATATAAAAATTATCTTGTCTCTCGCACGGAAATAGTTAATTATTAAATTCTATCGATAGTGATAATGCAACCGAACCGACCCTTTTTTTCTTCACTAACTCAACTGCAAATCTACTAGGTGAGGACTTGACAATGAAACAGCATACTATAGATTGACTTTACTAAACTAACCTAAATAATTAAAATAGGCCTACACATATCGCTTATGCACATATGCGTACAAAATGCATTGATTGAAAATTAAGCGTTTTTATATTGTAAATTGTATGTATGCTGTAAAATTTCATAACTTATTACGCTAGGTGAAACATCCAACAATCATGTTTTTCTCAAAGTAACTAGCAGATACTTATCTAAGAATTTTAACTATAACTGGTTAAATTTTCAGTGGAGTAACTTGTATTTTTATCTGGGTTACATTTCCAGTAAAGTAGCTGTAACTGTAACAGAGTTACTTTTTGAAAGTAACTTTCCAGTTCCTGCTAAAACCTTTTTGCTGTTTTCCTTGAAAAATTACAATTTGAATCAAAATTACAGAGCACTTTTACGATATCATCATGTTTGCACTAAATTAGTTTTTTGTTTACAAATTGCATTTACCAAGTAATGCAAATTTAAGGCAGCAATGTTAAAGAACCCGTACTTTGAATTGGTTCTTCAAACAAACATTTTTTGACTTATACTCTAAAACAAATATTACAGCTTTAAAACAAACAATTTGTACCTCAGGGGTATAGTTATCATTAATACGGTTTATAAGGTGTTTTATTGGAATGTTACTTTTAAAAGGAAAGTTGTCGGTGCGAATTTGTTTCAAATTTTGATCCTATTCACCCCATTTTACTATATCCACTTGTTATTTTGGTTTAATCTATCCACGATGGATGCATTACATTTTTAGCTGAAATATTCATATACCACCAGCTATTCATATTACATAAATTAATTTTTTACTAAAAAAAAATTTACTTCAAAATTTTGTCAACTCTATTGGGTTATACTGATACATTAATAACTACGACGGATTGTTAGAAATTGGTTTACTAACCCACTATTAAAATACACATTCATTTGACAGGAGCAACTATTAGGCACTGTTTATACACGTTTGCCATGTTGCATCATAGTATGACCTTCATGGCATCTATGACATCCTCCCTTTCCAATGAGCCAGTTTTTACAATTTGACTATGTATCCTAAACTCATCTTAAAGTAGGAGAACTTTTTATAGCAACTAACACTATGATCATGACAGTCCAACACTTGATAATCATACTTGATTACCATGGCCTGGTATAGCCTTACTTAAGAACATTTAAAATTACAAATTTTGTTTTAGTGGAGGAATCACAGTTCTTCCACTCCGAGTCTGCATGGGCACTTGTGTCGATGTTTAGGTTCTTCTTAGGAGCACTAGTGTTCATGGTGGGGCTCTCTCTTTCCTGAAGGTTTTCGCCAAAACCCTGGAAGTCTGGGGAAGTGTTCCGCGATGGCTATAATGTCGCTGTGAATGCAACCCCTTTGTCATTTCTGTTGTCCTCTGGAATGATTACTCTTTTGCCTTGGACCTGGTTGCTGATGTCAGTTGGGGTTGCACCCCTGGGTTTGATGAACCACGAATTTCGCCAATATCTACCCGTGAGTGTTTCGATTATGTATGAGCGTGACTTTGGTATTGGTTGCACTATCTTTGCGGGGACCCATTTCTTGTGTGCTTCCCAATAGAGGACTTGGAGGCAGAGTGTGTAGGATGTTTTTTTTTTCATATAAGGTTTTTATTTGTACTTTCTGTAATGATGTGATGTTATGTACAACCTCTTTAACTAAAGCTGGTAGGAGCAACTTGTTACTAGTTGGGAGTAATGTTTTTGCTCTGCGTCCTATGTGCTGTTGGGCTGGAGAGCCAAGCTTTCCTGAAGGGGTGTTTCTGTGGTGCCAGAGGATGAGCATTGAGTCTATTTTGTCTATATTGCATTTTCTCAGTAAATTTTTTGCCTCTTGGACATACCGCTCTACTAAACCATTTGAAAATGGAAAGCAGGGGCTTGCGATTCAATGTGTGAAATTTCGCTCCTTTTTTAATTTCTTGAATTCATGAGAGGTGATTGCCACCAGTCCTAAGTTCATCAGGAATACCATCTTGGGAGAACCATCATTTCAGCTCTCTGATTACTGCATCACTTGTAGTTGATCGTAGCTGTGTGAAATCAAAGTACCCTGAATATCTGTCTGCTATGACAAGAAAGTTTTCACCCTTCTACTGGAACAGACCAGTCGCCACGTACATCCACGCATGAACAGGAATGGCTTCCACAGTCAGATGTTCTTGGGGAGGATCCCGTTGCAACCTTTTGCAGGCTGTGTACCTTTGGACAAATTCAGTGACATCTTGCATCATACCTGGCCAGAAAATGTGGTCTCCTGCCAACTTCAAGATGGCCAGAATGCTTTTATGCAGACTATGTAAATGTGAGAGAATGAGTTGTTTCGTGCTACTAGGAATGAGAGTTTGCATCCCTTTAAAAATTTTGTCTCTGTAAACTGCTAGTTCTCAAGTCCAGTATTTCCGAAGGTATTTTAGTAGATCTAGTTTGATAGGCCATCCATTCAATATTATCGCCCATAAAGTTGAGAGTTCTTCGCTAGTGTTAATGGTCTCTTGCAACGCCGTGATGCGTTCCTTTGATAAGGGAATTAGCATGCAAATTTCATATGCCGGTGGAACCTCTGTTTTTGTCGTGTTGTGGCAGTCTCTGCTCAAGGCATCTGCAATGTACAATTGTGATCCCTTTTTGTATATTACTGTGGGATGATATGGCAGCACTTCAAACAGAATTCTTTGCAGTCGTGCAGGCTATGGTTTCTTGAAGATGACTTCGAGAGGTTTGTGGTCAGACGTAATCTGTAAATTCTTGTTTCCTCAAATATACTAATAAATTTTTTGCATGCTGTTAGAATGGCAAGGGCCTCTTTCAATTTGGCTATTATTTAGCTGTGCTTTTGTAAGCAATTTGGACTCATTTACCGATAGGCTGGTCTTCTTGCATGAGCATGATGCTACTGAGTGACTACTTGCATCTATGGACAACGTGACTGGTTTATTTATTTATTTATTTATTTATTTATTTATTTATTTATTTATTTATTTAGCCTCACATAAACCCCAATACATGTTGAGAGTGATTTGTCAAAAAATACATTATTTAAGATAAAAACAGATATGTACAGTGGATGTTTACCTTAAACAAATAAAACACAACAAACATATATTAACAAAAGTAGTATAGTCAAACGTTCATAAAGCATAGTGCATTAACATATTGTCATATATAGTCACGTCATGGTGTGTGGATCATTCAAATATTCTTCCACATTATAATAAGCTTTCATAAGTAAGTATGATTTTAACTCATATTTAAATTTATTTATATTAATGAAGGTTTTTAATACTGTAGGAAGTTTATCAGTTTCTTTCCAATTTAGTATGGAGTACAGGAAAATTTTTTAATCCTATGTGTAAATAGATGTAAATCAGCAGCTTGTCTAGTATTGTAATTATGGTGGGTATTATTTGTTGGATTACAAGTGTTCTTTACAGCAAATACTATGGTATGATATGTGTACAGACTGGGCAAAGTTAAAATTTTTAGATTTTGGAAAAACTCTCTACATGGTGTTTTGCAGTGAATATTACTTATTATCCTGACAATTTTTTTTCTGTAAAGTAAATACCTAGAGCCAATTTGTAGAGATCCCCCAGAAAATAACCCCATAACTTAATAGAGATTGTACATTAGCAAAATAAAAACTTAATACTCCTTGGGTGTTGCATATTTGATTTAATGTGCGAATGGCAAAGCAAAATGAGCTTAATATATTGCAGATTGTATTGATTTGTTCATTCCAGTTTAATACACTATCAATGTAAATACCCAAAACTGTTGTCTTCTCAACAGTGTTTAACTGATTGATTTCATTTAAGCAAGTTGCATCATACAATGATTTTTCTTTAGTCTTATTCAGAAAAAAATTCATAATGGATGATTTTTGTGTATTGAGAACCAGTTTATTATTAATGAACCATGTGGACATATTTACAATTGCTTGAGAAGTTTCATTTGTGAGCAAATCTTTATCTTTGTTTGTGATAAGCACATTAGTTTCGTCAGCAAACATAACTGTTTTTTCATTACTATAGCCCTAGGAAAATCATTTATAAAAATAATAAAATAAAAGCGTGCCTAAAATAGAGCCCTGGGGCACTTCTACATGAACTGGCAAAACTGCAGATAGCTGATTTGTTATGTATTTATTGTCACTACAGTTTCTTATAGAGGTTACCTGTTTACGATTAGATAAGTATGATCTGATTAGCATATTTGCATTTCCTCTTATTCCATAACGTTCAAGTTTACTTAATAATAATTCATGGTCGACACAGTCAAACGCCTTAAATAGGTCAGCAAAGATACCATTTACTTTAAGGTTATTGTTTAAGGCTGAGGCAATTTCATTGATAAAATTATACATAGCTTGCTCAGTGGATCTGCCTTTTATAAATCCATACTGTGACTCAGATAATACATTGTTATTATTTAAAAAAGTAATTATTTTTACAGCTAATATTTTCTAGAACTTTTGCTAAGGGTGAAATTAATGAAATTGGAATATAATTATTCATTTCTGTAGTTTTTCCATTTTTGAAAAGTGGAATAATTTTAGAATATTTTAATCTATTTGGAAATGTACCCTGGGTTAAGCATTCATTAAAAATATAGCATAAGGGAAAATATATATACTTAATACAGTGTTTCACAATAATTATTTGTAATTTTTACAATATCTGC
This sequence comes from Medauroidea extradentata, assembly GCA_003012365.1. Taxonomy (NCBI): domain Eukaryota; kingdom Metazoa; phylum Arthropoda; class Insecta; order Phasmatodea; family Phasmatidae; genus Medauroidea; species Medauroidea extradentata. The sequence goes on from PNEQ01049617.1 coordinate 41,541, forward strand.
TTCTATTATTGGAGTTAAAAATAAAGAATTATTATTTGTTATAACATCTATGTTAGTAACTTGAGGATTTGCTGGTGATGTTTTTACAGATGAAAGTAATTTTAATGGGATTTCATTAAAATATATATTGGAGTGATTAGCAATTACTTTACTGTCTCTACACAATTTTCCATTAACTTCAATATTAATGTTTTGGTAGTCCATATGTGGTTTTAATTCATTATTAATTATTTCTCATATTGTTTTGGTTTTATTAATCGACTTTGTTATCTTTGAGCTGAAATAGTGTTGTTTAGCTTTCCTCATGAGTAAGAAGAAAATTGTCTCGTAGTTTTTTAAATAAATTTTGAAAATAGGATTAGAGTTCATTCGTAACTGAGACCGCAAAGTCCTTAATTTCTCTTGAGATATGTACAGACCTTTAGTCATCCATTCACTCTTAACAATATGTTTATAAATCCTAATCTTTTTTACAGGGAATGATTGATTAAAAGCAATAGAGAATATATCAGAAAATTTATCCCAAACTGTGTTTGCATCAGTTGATTCATAAACTTCTTGCCAATTTTGATTTTTTAGAGTACGTGAAAATTGGTTGAGATTAGTTTTACAAAAAGATTTTTTCTGAATGTATTTATAGTTAAATTTATTAGAGCATAATGTTTTAAAGTTTATTTTTATTATCTGAGCTAAATGATCTGATAAAGCAGTTTCATAATTAGTTGCTGTATAAGAATTAGGGTTAATATTAGTAATGATATTATCAATAGTTTTTCCTCTATGTTTGATTAATTATGATCGTAGTATGTTAACACAGAGGTGTTCTTGAGTCAGTTCTTGAGTGTTTCCAATGCACAGTCTTGGTCTTATCCCCAATGTCAAGCTACATTTTTCTCCAACAGTTCTCGCAAAGATGTTGATAGTTCTGACGTATTTGGTTTGAACTTTGACAAGTTCACCATACTGAGAAATCTCTGCAATCATCATACTGTGGTAGGTTTCTTTATTTTATTGACGGCTGTCACTTTCTCAGGGTCTGGTGATATACCTTGGCTGGCGATGATGTGGCCCAGGAATTTTACTTTGTTGAAGACACATTTTTTGGTATCTAGTTTTAGTCCAGCCTCTTTCAGTTTGATTACTACCTTACTTATAATGTCCTCGAGCTATACCTTGGTGGGGGCATGAATGAGGATATCCTCCATTGAGCATTCTGTTCAATGAAATAGGATATCCTCCATTGAGCAGTCTGTTCAATCATTGTCTTGCAAATGTGTTGCAAATGTTAGGTACTTGGAAGTCTTTTCAGATACTTCTGTTTGCCAAAATCCTTTCTACATTCCAACAGTGTAAAATAATTACGAGTTGTTTAGGCGAGTTGCAATTTCGTCGAGGGTCTGAAATGCAAAGTGGCATCTTTTCAAGTTTCTGTTGTTATCCAATGGGTCAATACATATTTAAACTCTGCCTTCTTTGCATATGACAACCATGGATGATACAGCCGGAGTGGGTTCAGTGATGAGTGCAATGATATTACTCTTCACCATAATGCTAGTTCTTTTTTAACTTTGTTCCTTATAAGATAAGGTACTTTATGAGGTGGGTGTACTTTGAGATTAGGTTGATCTACTAAGTTAATATCATAGACAAAGCCTTTTAATTGCCCCGTACCCCCAAACAATTCATCACTTGTGTCTACAAACCTCCAGCTGTTTTATGAACTGAAGGCTTTCACATTATTTCCTTCCAACTACACATTGGTGTCCGTCCTCAACAATCAAGAACTCGACTATTGCTACCATTTTCTTATTAGTTACCACTGTTGAGTGTACTTCTGCAAGCACAGCAACAGAGTCTTAAAGACAAGATGCATTTAGTTTTAGGTGGAACAATTTTTAGCTGGCATTGGTTAGCAATGGAAGTAGTCATCACATTGCACTGTGCACCAGTTTCCATCTTGAAGTTCAGTTTATAGTTATTTTGTAGTGTCAAATGTTCAAGTCCAGTTGAACTCTTTTTCGGCGCAAGACAGAAACAACACTAAAAACACTTCTTCTAGTTCTTCTTAATTGCCTACAGGGCTATGCTGTTCATGTCCTATGTGAGATGTTGCATTTGTGAGTGCAGTAACATGACGGGACTTGCACATGTGTGCAAAGTGCCTAACTTTCCCGCAGTTTCTACAAGATTTTCCAAATGCTGGGCATGATCTCTTTTGATTGGAACCACCACACCTGGAGCACTCAAAAGCTGATGGCTACCTCCTTTCTGGTCCTCTTGACATGGGTCTCCCTTCCTTATATTTGTCTACTCGAGTAGCCTCGGCTAATGGTACATTATCTGTCTTCCTGGTTAGCAGTCTATGTTTGGTTAATTCTGCTGCCCCACACTTTTTGACTGCTTGAAATGTTAGCTTTTCTCTGCGAACAGTTGTTCTCGTATCTTATAATTTGGTATGCCCGTCACTAATTTATCCCACAACAAACTATTTGTCAATTCCTGAAACTCACATTTCTTCCCTTGGTTAATGACAGACATCAGGAAATCTCAGATGGTTGGTTTTTGGTTGGCATAATCGTGTTGAATACATACCTGTCATAGGTTATGTTTGATTTTGTGGAGAAGTATGCATAAAATTTTGATTTGATCACTGTTGTTTTCTTTGGTTTCTGAAAGTGAAAAGTTATTATATAGTTGGCTGCATCCGGGCCAGTTATCATAATGAAGGTGGCAACTTGTATTTCTGGACTTTTTTTCATGATTTCGTAATAACTGAATACCATCCAAACTGTTGGCTCCATAATTTCCATGAATTTGAGATCCCTTGTTCTGTTATGATCAATGGTTTAGGCAGTATTAAATTTACTCCAGACTCCATGGCCATGATTGTTGCTGATGCACTGCTAGTGTTTGTTCCATGTTTAATTAGGTCATCCATAGCACACTCCCAGGTTTCGGCACCATTTCAACTCTATCGGATTCTACTGGCTCATTTATAACTACGACAAATGGTTATAAATTGTTGTACTAGCCCACATACTTACAATACATTAATTTGACACGAGCAACTTATAGACACTGTTTACACGTGTTGGCCATGTTGCTTCACAGAATAACCTACATCAATGACAGTTAACTTATTATTTTTTATGTCTTATTGTTATTTATTGTAAATTTTAAAGAGTTTTTACATTACAAATTACTTAGTTTAGCCACATGATGTGTCAAAGTTCATTATGAAATATTTTGGGAAAAAGAATTTAAGATTAAATACTTATGACCAGAATTAACCACTCCTAGTAAAAAGAAATAAACATATCAATAAATTTAAAGTAAAAAAATAACTCGTGATTTGATTAAGTTGTGTTTGATTATATAGTTTACAGTGTTTTTTTTTCTGCCAAGTAGTAGAGTTGCATTGCTATATCCTAAAGTTTTAATAATTCAATTTGTATCAATTTACATATGTTATATATTCCTTTTTTTTAATGAAAGTTCAATTTTGAGTACAAATTTTAGTGGTGGTATGATTATGAATTTATAAGTAAGTTGTTAATATGCATTTCATTATTGTTTCAGGTGAACTCTCAACTTTCACACCAGCAGCTTATAAGTCAAATTCACCAAATTCACTTGCAATTCCAACAAATACGCTGTCTACTACAGTGTTTAGTCTGTCAGTATATTTACTCTTATGGTTTCAGACTTCTTGAAAAGCAGAAGTTGTGGGCTCGTATTTTGTTGAAAGTGCCTTTTTTATTATTAGTAAAAAGACTTGAATTTTATACAATTTTAAAATGTGAGTTAAGACTTTACATAAGGTATTATTAAAGTTTATATAACATTGAGCTGATGCTCCAATTTAGATTCATGAAAATGTTGACATATTTTTATTGCATTAGTTAACCACATTAAATATTTTAATATTGTGTTAATTTCTAGTGTGTGTGAAGTACATTGTTTCAAATTATTTAACATATGTGTGTTCTGAATCTCAACTTGTCAATTGTGAATTGTAGTAAAAGCTAGACTTAATGATAAATGATTCTGGGAAACTGATTTATATTAACCAAAGCTAATTATTTTATGTGGTTTATTGGGTATTGCATGTAAGCTGTAGTAATATTATAAGAAATATAATTGTAAATTATGTTGAAATAAAAATGTAATAAAAATGTATGCAAACCAGTACACACTGCAAAATATTTCATTGCGGCAATGTTTAATGTAAGTAATACCATATATTTCCTCAGATGAAAAAAACTGAGAGACATCTGGCTCAATATATAAATCTAACTCTGGTCGAATCTGAGATTTGCCAGGTCTGAATGACTTACTAAATCTGACCAGTTCTTTGAGCTATTTGGGCTGTGTATTTGACCAGGTATGGCTTAAACATAAATTCACATGCATTCCATATGTAAATGTATATATAGGCCAGATCTGGTCCAGATATTTGATATGCCTAATTATTTGGCATCAGGATGGTTAGATACATGGGGTTACAACTGGTCCCTAAAAAGTATTTTTTTTTTTTTAAGAGACCTCTAAAACCCTCTTTTATTTAGAAGTTTATTTAGGAAATGTATCAGATTATTAATAAAAATTAAATAAGTGTGTTGTATATTTGAAGACTGATCATCTTCAGTGATTTAATTCTCCTTTTGCTGCTGCTTACACTATGTAAGTTATATTGTACCCATTGTTTTCAGTATACTTAATTACTACCAACGTATTTGTATTTATCTGTATGTTTGTCAAGATGTTTGTATTTTTTACACCATTACTTAATATGTGTAGAATAGAGAACATGGCTTAAGGGTGTTCTAGCTGGAGAAAAATATAAATTTTGGGTTTGTATGAAATATTTTTAGTTTTGTAGACGTTAATTACTTTGGGTGTACAATTTCCTATAGCAAAAAAATGTGCTCAACCGGTTTTCCCATAATGGTATTTCAAATTCAAAATTAACATGTTTTTACTTTGTTACCCCTGATAACTAATCAAGGTAAAGGTAATAATTTACTGTGAAACTACTTGTCACGGACTATAGCTTTATGCATCTGAAAAACATTACAAAACATTTTTGTACAATGAAAGTCCATTCTAACGATAATTAATAACCGCACAAATTTTAGTTATATACAAATTTTTAAATAGTACTTATACACTATTTAATTATTATATGACTGTATGTTATGATATTGTTGCAATTACGAAAGAAGCAAAATGTACATAACACTTATTGAAGTAACATTTTTAAAAAATACAATGCGCTCACTGGTGGAGAAATTACGGGACACATGGCCATGATGTACAATGTGGCAAGGTCATGCTGCATCCTGTTGCGTCTCAGCTGCTGCTGGACTCTAGGAGACGTGGCATGCGGCTTGTGTGCCATGACTTGCGCATTTTTTTAGTTATCGTAACTGAAGATATCACTACACTATTAAGTTTATAAATCTCTGACATAAATAACTTCAGAAATTAAACTCTTTAAAATCATAGGCAAATTGTGATTAGTTTTACACAAAAAAGTCACTGTTACTGGAAAATATAAAATAGTTTGCACATTTGTGGAGTTTTTAAAAATAACCTAAAGATATTTCACTACAGCAATAATGTGGTTTACAAAATCAGTCACATACATAATTATGTAAATTAAATTCTCTAAAAGCATGACTAATTGTTATAATTTAAAACAAAAAAATATTCACTTCCATGTTACAGAGTTATTAAAATTAGACTAATGAAATTTCAGTACACTACTGGTCATATAAATAACTATAAAAACTATGTAAACCCCCTAAAATCACTTGCAAATTCACTGTTTCTTGAAAAATTAATGTATCTTCATTTGTTTTGCAGTAACCAAGTCTTCTGTCATAACAAATAACTGGATGTCTTAAAAATCCAGCCAGTCTTTAGTTTATACATTATTGCAGTGCTAAAATTTATCACATCAATCACCTCCATTACTGTAGTTTGTGATGGAGCTATTGTTGCATCACTCGTGTCGCCTTCAGTATTCTTCTCTTCTTCACACACTGCCAAATCTTTATTTGAAACAATATCTACAAGTTTGGTATCTGTTAATTTGCTGCACACTTCAACATTGTTATCTGCGGAGACAAATTTGTTGATAGTTAAATGTGCTAGGCAGGTTTAGCTGTTTGGTGGCAGCAGCCCAAACATTAGGTTCATAAGCTGAAGTACCTGATACATCTGACAGTCCGTCGCAACACATACTGAAAACATGGTCAAATTAATTTTTACGAAACCAGTAATTCGAAAACATGCAGTTATCACTTCCGGTACAATTTTTTCCCAGGGAACTGCAAGCGCCCTAATGACTTCAAACACATTCTATTTGCAGACTTTTGTTACCACGAGTTTTCTCATTGCAGCATTTACTAGCATTGTGATTGAATACACCTTGATCCAGAGGTTGCAAGACACTGGTGCAGTTTGCTGGCAAGAAAACTAATTTGGCATTGTTTAACTTCTGGATGTGCAAGGCAACTCTCAGTGAAAAGTTTGACTTTGCGATTTGTCACAGCTATATATGCGTTGAAGCTATGACGCCACTGTTTCAATTGTTGCAATGTTATCCATGTTTTTTTATTAGCTGCATAAACACATCCGAGCACCTTTGAAATCTAGGGGATTCTTTGACTTGCAGATTTACAAAAGGTTTTAATTTATCACTCCCATCTATTATTGTGCTTAGTAAGTCATTCCATACTTCGCTTCCCCCTTTTGCAATGATCATTTTTCACAGCCAGGGTCTTGTCAGGTAGTAAACTATAAAATACGCTCAGACTCGTCAGCGTTATAAATCTTGGAAGGTTCGTACCTACTCAGTATTGATGCCAGAATAGGTTGTCAATTGTTGATGGCATCTGTGTTGATACTTTCCAACGGTCCAGAAATTTTGTGCAATGATATTCCTCCTCTTGCCTTAAATGTGTTCAGCCAACCATCACTACATTTGAAATCATTGTCAGTGTTCAGTTGCATATATAGTTGTGCAGCCTTGGTTTTCAACATTGGACAGAATAACTTGTGCAATGTTTTGGGAATACCATGTAGACAAAGCTTGCTCCAGATCAGTCTGCTTTGCGGTGCACAGTTTTGTAATTTTTTCAAGTGTGCAATCTTTCAACACAGCTGATTAAATTTTGTCCTTATTTTTTAAAATGGTGAACAATGTCATACCATAGCATCTACCAATTTTGCTTTTGCTGATGGACTGATTTTCACACTCTTCAATAATTTTTAATTTTGTAGACAAATCAAGTGAATTTCATTTCCTATCCATGCCTGAAATGACAAAAAAATGGCTGTCTACTAACACGTGACATGTATTACTTCGAACTGACTGTCAAGATGACGCGATGCTTGTTGTTGAGCACATTACTAGAAGTAACTATTTCTGTTAGAGTACTGCGTGACACTGACTTGTTCTCAATCACTGGCAGTGGTCAGCTAGCTGCAGAGCATGTGTTGCTCATTTGCGTACTGCAGTTGTGTAACAGGGTTGCTACTAGTCTGGAAAACAGGGAAAACCTGGAAAAGTCAGGGAATTTGAAAGTGGTCAAGGAAGAGCTGGAAAAGTCAGGAAAATCGCTTCTGCTGACTGGAAATTCAAAATTGTAGAACAAACTTTAGGCTTAGCAATACAGGGTTGCCACCGACCTGGAAAGTCAGGGAAGTTTCAGTATTATAAAAATGTTTGAATTTATTTACAAAGTCAGTTACAAAATGCTCACCTTTTTGTTTAAAAAATGGCTCTACTATTATAAAAAGTAAATCATGTTACAAGTGTCACTTGGAAAATGGCTTTGGTTACTGCTCTGTTTTTCGGATATACATCACTAACTCCACCAATGTCTGCAATTTTTTATTTCACCGACTTTACCTAAGAACACGTCAGTGGTTGAAAAAATTTGTGTATTAGTTTATTTTGTAGACAAGCAAGGACTAGATTTTTGTGAGTTTCAAAATTTTTACATATTGGTATGTTATGAGCTATGTCAACAGGGGTACGAAAAAGTGCTCAAATTTGCTTAACTTTTTAAATTCGTCTTGTCGCCAGTCGACAGCTCACGAGACACGCGGGGGTGGTGTGGCGGTTTGTTGCACAGCCAATGTCGTTCAAGCGCGGGAACATGCGGAGTGACACAAGCTGCAATCTTGGAATGGATAGAGTATAGCTCACAAAGCTTACAATAACACGAAATAGCAATCAGCTGTAACTTTCACAACACAATTAGTTATGCACACAATTACTCCTGTGTCACAGACACGTTAATTAACTTTGACAATTAAAGCACAAAAAATGTCTACCAACAAATAACTAAACACAACAAATCACAATAAAATTCAGTCATATATCCAACAGTCCCTCAAATAGTGACAGTGTACAACCTTAATAGTCTGCAGTGGTGATAAATCGCCGTGTGCTGCGCAGCACCCCGAGTGCATCGCTGTCTTCACTCTTGAGGTCTTCGGTTCGACTCCCGTCGCGCACTTCCTCTTCGCCCGTCAGCCCGCCACGGCAGTGCTCTTGGTTTGTCCAACACTGCTCCGAAGGTAGCAGCCTGCCACCTCACAGTAGACTCTGACGTCACCAAGATGTCTTCACCAGTCTCTCTCCACAGGCGTAGCACCTTCCTCTAGCACGACCAATCGCAAACTCTCTCCAAATGTGCCGGTTCTGCGCTTTTATATTCCTGCCAAATTCCAGGGGTTCCCCGAATTACATAGGTCTAAAAATAGACATTACTACATGTTTTGGACATGAATTAAGTCACGTAGGCCGCCTTCGTAGGGTTAAGACGCAGTAGGGACAGGTATCTATGATGTAGCTTCAGCATGACTTCCATCACGTAGCCGCCTTGGCCTGTGAGTCAGGGGCCAGTTCACAAAGTGTTACGAAACAGCCGTCGACCACCGGCCTCCAGGTACATGGCACACAACAGTAAGATATATTGGTAACTTAAATTAAGTTTTCCAAAAATTAAACTAAATTTGTTAAATTTCTTTAAACCGCTAGATAAAAATTCAGCAACAACGTCTACAGTGCAGATTAAGTTATTTAAAAATAAGAAAAACCGGAGCCGAAACTTATTTGTACTTGATTGATATTTTATGTGTTTTGAATTCAGATGTTTTCAATTTCCAGAAAGTGAAACTTTTATGCCATTTTTCTCTGTGTAAGTATGTTGAAATAATAATGTGTATTTTATGCAATTGAATAGTCTATAATAAATTGAACGGTTTTTTATATGTTGTTTGCAAATCAATTATATTTTGAAACTTGCTGCTGCAAATATGCCTCAGTTTATTTTACAGAATGAAAATTTAGAAAATATATATTGTTATGTTTATTAATCCAAACCCAATTTTTTTTGTCCAGTTTCTACATTTGCCAATATATTCAGAAGTAATATAGAGCATTTTTGAAAGTGTAACTTTTTATGCATTTTTTTCCTGCAGTAGGTGTTGAACATGGATTATATGAAAATGAATGGACCACAATAAATCAAGAGCAGTTGTTTACGCATTTTTTTAAATAAATAAAATCATAAAACTTGTTGCGATGAACCGTCCTTCCTTTTTTTTTCAACTTCTTGATCCGCCACTGCAAATGGGGCAGGCCAGACTCAATGGATTAGCTTTGGCCAACATCCACAAAGGGTTGTTATGTATACATCCTGTAAAATAAAGCAAAGACAAATAAATATGAGTAGCCTTATTGGGCCGAGTAAATAAGAAAATACAAAAATGTAACAAACAATTTTTTAATTGATTTAATGTGGTGACTGCTTTGCCTTTAATGATTATTTTGTAATGTCTACACATTAAAATGTTCAATATTCCAAATTTTTTGTGAAATAGGGCTTGTAACTCATATAAAGGATTACTTATGTGTTTCAAGAGCCAACATAAACATAACTGCATTTAGATCCCAAAAGCTTAAAATTTTAATTTTTTTATTAGTGCAATTCACTTTTTAAGGCATAATATGTTTTAAAAATATGAAAATATCGTACATCTGCAATTAAATTTTTTTTCCTGGAAACTCCTTAAAAGGCTTAATTTTGCATCTCTAAAATCTAAAATTTCTCGGGAGAGGACCCCCGTAATCCTCGCTTTTGGCTTCGGGTGAATGCATATACACTTTTTTAAGATGTAAACCCCCTCTTTTTTCTTACACTGCTGAATCCGTAACTGTTTGCACCCTCCTAAATCAAAATCATTCTGGCGCCTCTGTAATCCACCTATTGCAGAACAGGTATATTACACTGTCATTATCTGCTGTCTGTTTTGTCTTCCATAACTTCCACTATGCTTCAATCACATCATGAAAACCGGGCAAATCGTCTTCTACGAAAGAAACTGCTGGTTCAATTCATGAAAATGGCTGTCCAATTGATTTAGCAGGCAGTAAATATTTCTGGGATATCACTGTTTCTTTGTGTGAAATAAACCGGGCATTTAATGCTAATAGGTCATCCAGATACGGAACAAAAATTGCTTTTTTGTAGTATTCATCTGCAGTTTCTAAAAGGAAATTTTGTCGGTTGTGTTAGATTCCACAAACTCTGGGAACAAATTCTTCTATATTGATTGATGCTGCAATTCACTTTACTTCCTCGTAAATGATGTGAAATTTTGCCACAGCATTTTCTCTTACATTTCTCAACACCTACATAGCGCGTTCCACCAGGCTGATTGCATTCACCAAGTCTGGAGATTTATTTTATAGGTACTCTGACAAGTTATATCTATGCCCTAGTATCTTGGCTGTAACACACAGAGAAACTAAAAAATTGCACATGTGATAATTGGCCTGACACCAGGGGGTAATCAAATCCGTATCACCTTGTAGGGAGACAAGCATCGACCATTAGACCGCTGTGGCGGTTGTGCTGCCAAACTTTAAAGAAACAACATTGATACTGACATTGTACTATTATTTTTCTTTTTCAAGTATTACCTCACAAAGTTATTTGTGTTTGGTTTGTTATCAGCATGACGAACATAATACCATTTACACTTGGTTCAACTGCCTGGGACATACCATTTTCGTTTACAACAGCTACAATATCTACACAGAATGCTAGCAACAAACTGATCTGCTACGTTAACATTATTGTACTTGTGGTTTACAGTGAATGTCCACCATCGTCATTGTGCTGAACATATCACAAATGGATGTTCGCAGGTTTGCCTATACTCTAAGCCCTGTATGTCTGCGCAAATATTCAGACGTGTTTTGAGCATAAACGGTAGGTCCTAGACAGTTGCAACAAGAGGGACCATTTTTGTTACACAGGTCTCATTTCTCTATAAACCATCTTTAAATGTTAGAAAATCATACTGGTAAAATAGTTGTATGCAATTAGAGGGTAGCCACGCCTTCTATTTCATTAAGGGTTGAAGATACCAACCTGTATTTGCTGTTGGTTTCAAGATCCCAATAGCACAAAGCAATTCTGTAAACATTGTGCTTTGTTATTTTGGGGAAATATGATTTTAAATTGTAATACTAAGAGGCTCATAAAACTCTTAATATTACATTTAGGTGAAAAGTGTAGAACATCTTTTATGTTACTTTTTTCATAAGGAATCACCTGTTGAAGTTTGTTGGTGTTGTTCAGGAACATCGTGTGTGTGCGTGTACATGTACATTCGTAATTTTCTAGAGGTTCTATTACTATGTGTCTAATTTCATTTCTGCTTTGTAAAAAATAGAATTTCTGCACAAACTTAATTTGAACCAGTGGAAATTTCACAGCTTCAGTTAGGTGCAAGAATTTTCACTGTTGAATATGTAGTTTTGTGAGTGTTGACTGGTAGTGAAAAATTGAGAAAAACAACATATTAAGGTAACACATGAATCAGTAAGAATTTTTCACTACTTAATCACGACAGATAACACTATTTAATCAGTTATTTAAAAATTACAGTTACCTAAAATCCCATATCAGCAATTTATTATGTAATAAATAGCATATCCCCATATACAAAGCAAGCATGCTACAATTTGTTTTTGCTCATAATTAAAAAAGAACTGCATTTAGATTAGTTACACTTAAATGTATAATACTGTTCAAAATAAAGCTACATAATACAATTGTTTCTTGTAATTTGGTTGTTGCGGAATATTAAGCTTTTGATATGTTCGTTTTCACCCTTTTGCTCAATATGAAGTGATAGTAATATTCATATTTTACTCCCAACAACAAGTTTTTTTTCTTACAAAACTGTATCCAAAAGTAACACAAATAACTGTTCAATAGCCATAAAGAGATAATTTATTAAAGTGATTAAATATTCACGCTGGGCTCGTTGTTTAAATGTTATCATGACTTGCGAAAAGTCGCGGGTTCGACTCCCGATGGTATAATTTAGTATTTAACATTTTGACTCATATTTTTATCCAACTTACGAAATGATAAAAAAACAATGGTAAACTAAGTGTGAAATCATGCATTTATTTTGAATTTAAGCAAAAAAATAATTATAGTCTCCTATTGGTGAAAATCTCCGATTAAATCAGTGAGTTTATATTCGCGTATACAATCTGTATATTTCGAAAGATTCTTGATGGAGCATTTCTAACAGTTTGAATATGTTGAGAATCACTGGAAAACTGTCACTATTCACTATTCTCAGTTTAAAGTGTACATCATACACAAAACTCTTGATGTTGCAATACTAATGTACTATCATTATAAGAGTATTTGTTCTAAAAATTAATCTTACATTCTTTCAAAAATTTTATATTAATTTTAATCTTCTTGCCAGGTTCTTTTATTAGTGTGGACCAGGCCCTGTCACTCGTATTGCAAAAGATCTAGCATGGCACATGGTTGTTAAAATTAATGTAGTCATTCTCATTTTATAGCCTACTATATTGTGTTTACAAAGTGTTTACAAAATGAACGTTACAAAATATGATGATAGTTACCTACAAAAAAATGGAAATGTGTGATCTATTAACTAATTAGAGAGCTATGTACCTTCAAAAATGATTTAATAAGTGTTTTATTTACTTCGCTGAAATTAAGTGCCACTAAGGTCTCTCTCTGCCTAGCCAAGACTCCAAACGCGAGTCAGGATAGCATCTTATACAATTTATAAAATTAGGTATAGTTCAGTACGGGCTGAATTTGTAATGCGACCCAGAGTGTTGAGCTTTCATTTTATATCCTGTAAACTGTGAGTAAATAAGTATTTTTCTACCCAAAAACTCTAGAAACATCTAGGCTACAGGTAATGTTTTTTCTTCCATTTTATTCCTGAAACAATGTTTCCCTCTTAATCAGAATGTGGTTTCTTTCTGAAAGCGATATCGTGAGTGTGTTAGGGTCAGCTTCTCACACTTGACAATAACACTTCCTTTTTATTCAAAACACTCCAGAATGTAGTTTTGACATACAGCAGTCTCGTTTTTAGATGTTAAGTTTGCATTTTTAAAACTATAGAAATATTGTTTAAAGTGTGTCTCCTAATTGCATTATGTTTAACTGTTTCGCATAGAAAAAAAATGAATCGTGGGAAGCTACCACCCCATTCATGCGCAAGGTATATATATCTTGTAAGAAACAAACAGTTAGTAGGTGTTCTGTGAACACAATATTACCCCACTTAAGTTTATAACGTTGCAACACTCTTACTTGAACAGTTTCCAATATAACCATAATATTTACATACTTCAAAACAAATATAAAATACCCTGATATTAAATTATATTATCCAGCTGCAACACACATAATTTGATTACTAAAAATGGGTAAGAAGGCGTTACATGTACTGTATTTTAAAAGTATAAAATTTGTTGTGCTGGTCATGAGTTACCAACCGCATACTAGCAATGCCTATAATATTTAAATTAATATGTCCGTAAACTATGTCATGCAGCTTTATAACAATGTTTAATTTCACAGTTTACCAGGATAAAAAGCAGTTTTAAGGGCGCTGCCTACCTCGGAGCCCTGGCAGAGTAAGAATTGTGTTTTACATGTGAAATGATTTTCAATGTCACTCGGTCACTATTTGTGATATTGCTTCGGGACGAAAATCACTTTTTGCACCGAAAAAATGATAATATCGCTACGTAATTAAATTGCACAAAGTAATTTTTGAATAGCCATTTTTGCATGTTTTCTGTGTAAAAATACTATCTTGACCACAATTTTCAGGGTATTTAAAACTGCCAAAACGATCCATAGCAATGTAAGCGGCACCGAGACAAACAAAAATGTCAGTGGTTGCATATATGTAACTTCAACCGTTACTCAGCCAGGCTGAATATAATTTAATCTTTAAAACCCTATGCTTGCTCCCGCTGTGGCTTCATGTTAGGCAGTGCCCTTAAGTAATCTGAGTTTTATAATATTTTTATGCATAATATATTGGGATTAAAATTTAACACATTCTTTGATTTGTACCAATATTTAGGTGAAACTGTTTTCAGGTTCTTTTAATAAATGAGCTAGTTGAGTAAAAAAATCAATAAAAAGGGGAATATTATATCTTAAAATTAATTTAAAAACTTATTCCAGCACACAAGTAAAAAGTTGAATCAATTAGGTAGCAAGATCACGAAATGTAATACTGTAATATGTTATACAACTCATAATTTAGGATTGACGAGACTTATTGTCATAAAAATCTTGACGATAAGTTATATAAATGTTTTAAATAGAGACTAAATATTACACACTATAATAGTAAAAACGCCAGAAAGACGTTAAACGTTCGTGTTGCACAACAATAAGTGAGCAAGCAGAAAAAATTGTACGAAGAGCACTCCCTGGTGATACAGGGGCTGGTGGATATGATCATACTATGTGATAAAATTGACACTCGTTGAGGATGACACAGCGGTGTAACTGACACAGCCCTGAATTTCGGTACAACTGACACTTGAAAAAGGTGGCACTCGGAGAAGTTGGTGTAGCGGTGAAGATGACAGTCGGAGAAGTTGGCACAGGGGTGAAGATGGCACTCAGAGAAGTTGGCACAGCGGTGAAGATAACATTAGGAGAAGTTGGTGCAGCGGTGAAGATGGCACTCGGAGAAGTTGGCACAGGGGTAAAGATGGCACTCAGAAATGTTGGCACAGCGGTGAAGATGACTTTCAGAGAAGTTGGTGCAGCAGTGAAGATGGCACTCGGAGAAGTTGGCACAGGGGTGAAGATGGCACTCAGTGGAATGCTATATCGGATATCAGCATAATCAGTGATCCGCAGGTCTGTTATTTTTTAATCATTTATTAGATGGGGACTGAATTATGTAGCGTAGCTGGATGTGCGTCTACTTACGGACGGTGATTGATACCCTGTTAATTCATTGGTGCAAGTTGTCTTTGTCTAGACATTTCTAATATCAATTTCTTAAGTTAAATTATAAATATAACCAGCATTTAAATTTTAATTTATTACATCTTGTACCAAGAATTTATGGATAGTTTATGATATTTTCAATTCCAACCATTATCAAAAAATATATTATTTTACATTTTAATCTCTCAGGCTAACCATACATGATGGTGAAATTTCTCCTCTCGTCGTTATACCCAGTGGTACATTACTTTGCTCATTCAATGGAAGTAAAAAGTACAAATAATGTATTAATTAAGTAAAGGATTCGCATAATACCGCAAGAATAACATCACACCACTAAACTATTGGCTGACAAATCTCAGATAGCATAAGAATGTTTTCAATAAATCCAGAATAAAAAATAGCTTTCTTATTATGAATTGGTTTAAGTTTCAGAGTAGTGTTTATATACAAAGTAATTGCAAAAATATGTGCACAAATAATATTTCTTAAGCAGAGAACACAAACTTACAGTGTGAATCAACGTTTATCTTCGCACCATTAGTAACGTAACCTGAATTGCATGGCCACTTCTTGGAGGGTATACACTCAGTTATTGTACATTATCATTGAATATTCAATTCACAAGGTTGTGAAAAGAGGTCAAGTTTATTTTTTCTATAAGCTCAATATAATCGAAACACATCTACGCATCAGAGTTTTGAATAGTTTAACCACCACGCATGCATAAACCTAAATAATATTAGGAAATTTCGAAGTTGAACTCCAAATAATGCTAAAATAGACAAAACTGGATTTAAAATTTTAATTTTCGTACATGCACGTTGGTAGTGATGGGTTTTTGTTCTTTGATGTACGGTTAATACTGACGTCTAAAAAGGAATTTCCAGACTTTTTAAAATCTAATAAAATGGTTTTTAAAATGTTGCAATTTACTTTTACGGGAAGTCTTGATATCCTTAAGTCGTATGGATATTGTTGGATTATTTCATTCTAATTTTTTTAAGTGTGATAACCAATGATTAAAAGATTGGTTCCAAGTTTCGTTTAGTAAAAATATTCTTTTATGATGGTGAAAGGGTAAAAAAGGGATTATATGTAATTGCAGGCCATACAAAGTGTTACATCATATTAGGAAATACAAAGATAAAGGAACAACAGTCGTTAAAAATTGCAGTAACTATCCTTTAGATACAACCGGACATTGCAGACGACAAAAATTTAATGATTTAAAACTGATATACAGAAATTGCTTCAGAAGTTAACATAAACATGATTTAAACCTGCTGATAATGAACTTATAATGATTTGAGGGTTTTGGTCATCAAGTATGGTTTTTGTGTACACGGTTTTCTATTTTGAACAAAAAAACTATAGACAAAAATAAGCCTACATCAGATGTCTTAAATAAACCCTTGTTGTGTTAATCTATCACTAAAATAAATCAACTGTAAGTTAACATGAGACAAATTTACTAATTAAGTTGCGTGTATTACCAATTTATTAAATTGTACTGTAAAGTCTATTTTATTTCGTGACTGTTATTCATACTCCTGGAATTACAATGTTTTCAATAAGACAATTTGTTATCTATTTATTCACGAGGAGTTACTACCACACACTAAAGTTACGCCTTACATAATTTGGAGTACAAAAACTCACATACATGTAGGTTTATGTTAAAATGATAATCGGTAGTTTCGCTACTACATGTTGTTTACTGACGAGGCACACTTTACACTGGGTACCATTAATAATCTGAGAGACAGCCGTAATGCTCAGCAATTGTGATGCACAGCTGTAAACAATACGGTCTGGTAATATATCAGTGAGACGGTCACTTCTACGAATTCGTCTCTTCACAGAACGTTTCCCCTACACTTCCCCTTACTCCCTCCATGAACCTAGAGCCCACCTCCTCTCATTGGCTGCCCCTTATGCTTTACAAAATCCGTCCTTTTCTTAGAAGATGCCTGAAAGAGTGTCGTGCCGCGAAAACTGGTACCAAGCAAACATGATGTGTGAGGAAGTAGCTAGTGATTTTGGGTGTATGAAGTGTCGCAGCATGGGGTACGAGTGACCAACAGCTGTGCGGGTTTACTGCTCAGGGGAGGAGAATAAGTTACTCGCTGCAGGAAACACAATACCAGGCGTTTATAATGTTGTATTTGTATAACTCAGTTCACGAAGCATTTAATTTCTTTGTGTTGAATACATGCTGTGCATATCTCGCGTGATTTCATATTTCATAATTTAATGCAAATTCAAGTATCATTGCAACACGAATCACGTAAAAATGACAAGTGTTCGTAAACCATTCTGCAATACACTTCCATGACTCAACAGAACCAACAATCTCTCAAAGAACATATTACTTCTTGTTTTATGTTTTTTAAAATGCAATAACTGAAAATTTTCATTACAAGGTCAAAATACAACTTTACAAATAACGTGATTCCACATTTCTCCAAATTCAATAATTAACAAAGTACCTTGTTCAACCCATAAGCAAGGAATATAAAGGTGTAGGGAATAAATAATAATATGTTAGTATTGTAAGCTGAAATATCAATTAGATACTTTAAAAATTTGATATGCTATGTACTGATTTGTCACTATATTTAATCTCTTTAAAAAGTTTTATTTTTCGAATTTTTGCACACTTGCAAGAAAGAAAAGTAATATCTGCCTTAATTGATTATTATATGAATATGGGTTAGGTAACAATAATTTTCCAAATTATGTATGTCAAAGAAACACAAACATCTAAGTTACTAAGATATTTGTTTTAAATTTTGTTATAATTTTATTCCTCTAATATATTAATTTATGTTACCTATTTTGATAGCTTAAAACGATGCACTTCTTAAAATATGCTTCGCAAGTTACAGGTACTCGTTCATGCACATTAAACCAAGTTAATCACTGCAAATTGCATGTAGAATGGATTCATAATGGACTAGCATACTTGCAAATCTCGTGGCAATGAGTGATTGATATCGCCTCCACTAAAAAAAGTACTGCTGTAGGAACTACTTTAAATTTCTGCAAAAATAGGAACAGCTATCAAGTGTGGCTGGCAGTACTATCCGGAATGATCCTCCAACAATATGTTCAACTAACAATTATGTACAAGGCGCAAAGCTTTATCGTTCTTCTACAGAACATACTGTTGTAGGAATATTTCACCTACAACAAAACTGCATTGTTGTCCCTATTTCCACACAATGTAGGGTACCTAAAACAGTACATGTTTCTTAATGACAGTTGTTAAACTCTCATTAACTCATTTATCAGATTTCTTAGATGCTATGCTTGAAATGCTGATCACTTTTTTTATATTAGGATAATAATAAACCTATAATAAGTAAATGATTAGGCCTTTCTTGGCTGGAGCTACTGCTCTGACGATGCTTAAAAACTGAAAATAATAAATTTGCTTCTGTTGAAATGTGGGAGTAATGGCTCCGATATTTATGTTCACATTTTTAGTTAGTTTTCCGGTCCTGCAATCAGTTACGAATCATTGTCCATTGGTATTTAGTTTTGCAAGACTTTCAAGGTTACAGTGTCAATAACTTAAAAGCCAGAAAATGGGATTCCTTGTCTTTTTTAAAGATGAAATCATAGCTATAATATCTCTTTGCAGCATTTTATATGACACAATTTCACATAAAAAGTATGTTTGCACAGGGAATCCCATGCTAAATTCTTAAAAGGAGGTCAGCAACAGTAATCGTGAAACTGTGGCATGTCTCCTGTTGGCTATCTATAACTACTTTCTTCTATGTACAGTTCATACCAGTTCACATGTTTGTATTATTTATTTATTTTGCGGTTTTCATGTGCATCTGCTCGCTCTTTTGTAAACATTACCGTACATAAAGAACTTAATAAACTATACATATGCTTTAAACTAACGAGCACATTATAACATGCTTAAAACTAATGAGTACATTACAACACAAGTTTCGTTTACAATTAACACACGGATTGTGGCTTTGTGTGAGTTACAGTTATGAATGAGTATTTCTTACAGCTTGTTTAACATAATTTTATTTATTCAGCGCTGTATTTTTTTTTTTGGAAGTATGATCGAAATTCCTGAATCTGAAAGTAACATTGTACATTTAAACTTACGCAGTAAAGCAGGAAATGCTCGAATGTGATGTGCCTCTGTCACTAATGTTATTTTTAACTAAATGTATTAAAAGCAAGAGAGAGAGAAAATTAAAATAGTCGTCGTTGTTAATAGCTCGTTATTGTTTTCTATCCTCTCAAAATATCCACTATTCTACCTCTAGTGCATATATGTTATTGATGCTGGGAACACAGTATTAGCTTGGTTTCCTCCCGTTTCACACAGCCAAGAGTCATACACAGTGTGTACTTCGACATGTTTGCTCTGCATTCTTTAAGCAAAAAATTACAGTATGGTATCATTTTGTGAACGCATCATACTAATACGTGAAATTTGCCCATGCTTCGATTTCAGTTAAACGCTCGAAAAAAAACTGAAGTGTTAACTTTAAATTCAATAATATTTTATAGTTTGTGAACTAAACAACGTTTTTTATTGCACTATTGTTTCACCAGTCACCAGCATTTGAGATGTTAGCGATTCTGTTAGGTTTAACATTAAATTTGTTTGAACTGTTGTGTTTATAAATTCACAGTTTAACAGTGTTTACTTTTACCAACTATAATGGTTGACGTTCCGGATTTGAATAGAAGCCAAGTAATACATTAGAATATGAATTTATGTCGAAATGTGCACTCTATTTCAAAACAAATAAACTACAAACTAATCGATATAACATCCCAATATTTAAAAGTACCAACAGTTTTAAATGTGCTTGTGAGAAATTTGTTAAATAAGTATCTTGCAGTCACAGGAGCAACATCTTGTTCTCTGGCCTACCTCCTTGTGTATCATGTCCTCCCGGTACAAAGTGTGAAGAACAGTGCCCTGTTTTCAACAATGAGCTCGCCCTACCCTCCTCCCATGAATGTCACACTTCATCCTCTTTATTCATGGTCAACGTGCCAACAGGCAGCATTTAGTAGAAACATTGTAATATCCATTCCGCAAACATTAGACTGTAATTTTTTTTTCGTGTTGAAGCAGGCATACTACAAAATTTTCACCACTCCAATCCCCCTGGGCTATTATCTCGCACGTTACAATGAATCAACGAGTTACCGAAATACAGAAAATGCAAGAAATGATCGCTTCATTTAATAAGACTGATGTAACCACACGAGAAAAGTAACAGTTGCGAACCTAGCCAAAAACCTGACTCACCAAGTGCTACTTACACATTTATTAAGATATATTTCGCTTAAAAGTTGTGACAAAGAGTGGTAAAAATGTTGTTCCCAGAATATTTTCACGCAAAGAGAATGGTTTTATAAAATTTTATGTAACTATAACAGCAACAAAATAGTTAATGGTTTTGAATAGGAGATTATATCTTGTCTCACATGCTCAAGCAAAATTTGTGACTCGTGGTCATCACAGCACAGAAGTTATGAAAAATTGAGTACCGACCTTCATGTAGCTGCTGAATGTGATACATTAAAATACATTTATTTCAAACATGCACAGACTAAACAATGTATCTGAAAGAAACCACGCAAATTGGACGTACTAAATATGAGAGCACAATCATTAGAGAGAGAGATGAAATAATTAGAGTAGCACCTAGCCATTCGTAAAAAACCGCAATAATTAATTAGATATTCTTTACCAGTGTGATGATAACGTAAAGTGGGTGTGCGACAGTTATATAACGAGAAAATGTCTTCGAGCTCAAATCGTACCTCGTAGCCGGTATTAAGGAGCTTCACAAAACATTGATGTTTTATATATACGAGTTGTGGGTCTGCACAAATCCTGAGTATATATTATGTACAGTCACAATTTGTTTGCGGGGAAACTCAATGACCCAGTCTACAAAGACTGACCGTACTAGGTATCGTCATAGTGAACACCTAAAATTATGCAATCATATAATGTCAGCACCGATTACATGTGGGCATCATAAGTAATAGACAGTACAGTCTCTTTGTCAATCTTTATCATAATGTTTAAGCGATTTGACAATGTTTCGGGTGTCTAAACTCGCACACAGCAGCATTCTAAGTGGTGCCGTAACGGGAAAATGTGGAATTCTTACACGTAGTGATGTATCTTGCTGAGAATGAATCTTGATTATATGTTGCAATTGGTGACAGTCGTGCACAAGTATAACGGTGCCAAGGCTAGAGTATAACTTCCAGGACTTGTCAATTTTTTCTCTCTCAGAATAGGGCGAATACTTAAAAAAAAGTAATAATAATTATTTGTGCAATATGATTTGATACTATGGGAGTGACCGTCTACATTTTCTCTGCTACACAAATAAACTAATGCCATTCTGAAATGTACATGTAGGGAAAACATGGAAAAATGCTGTTTACACCCTCCTTCTAGGTTTACTGAAAGGGTGATGACTGACAGCTTATGTCCCCTAATCCACTGTTGGTTTGGCTCTTATACCTTCTGTTGATGTGGTGGAAACATTCGTCGACCCAACTCCTTTCACCAACATATAATGAGCTGGTGAGTATGGCTTCAGGTCACCTCAGGTTCTTAACAGCATTTCAGTCATCATTTTCTTCTGTGTTCTCGCACCGTCATAAGAGAAACATTTCACTGAGCCTCCAATTTTGTCTTGGCAGATTACTGATTGTTTATTATATGGACTATTTCAAATTTCTCGCAATTTGGCGATAGTGTTTAGTCGGGCTTCTTGTTTAAGGCCGCCGTAATCCTATTTACGCTATTTTACGGTGTTTTAATGCAAACAGCAGCAGCTATCAATAAACCGTCACGTAGGTGTGGTAAAAACTGTTGTACTATGAATCCTAATTGTATTCTAAACAAAACATTTTCATTACTGTTGACACAATTATAAATTCTTCATGTCTTTAACCAGCTAAATGAATTAATTTTTTTTAAAAATGTATAATTTATAGTAAAAACTGTTTCCAACACATCTACGTGACGGTCTAACGAAATCTGCTCCCTTTTTAACTAAGCAAAATCACAAAAAAGGCGTAACGTGGGCTTAAAATAAAATGTGTCATCCAACATGACAGGTACTATCAATGAAGACAGGTGGAAAATACCTTAAAAACAGTGCAGAAAATGAGAAACATTTCGAGTTTAGTTGCAACTGAAGATTAAATATTTGTGTAGCGCCTAAGTGTCTGTTTCTTCTAACACACACATATAAATGAATTTTCAGAATGGACTTAATACAGCTGGACTTAGTATGGTATCCAAAATATTTAATTCTGTTTCAAAAAGAATATTAAAAAACGAAACGATTTAGGAGGCACTTTTTTCTACGAAAAAGTACTTAGTATTATATCGGCAATAATTTCGTCCTTATTTTGTATAGAATACTTTGACCACAAAAGTAGCCATCATAAAAACGAATGGTGCAATGTCGCCTGATCAACTGAACAATACAAGACATTAGCACTATGTTTATTTTCCTTTAATTACACAGCTATGTAGTTGTTACGGATTTCTCGGCGTATGATAGCACTTGGCCACGCTAATGGTAAGCTTTTTTTTTAGATTGTGGTATTGCTTTTGCCTGTGCTCTTAAAGCTATTAAAATATCAGTCGTCTAGTAACACGTAATTCTGATGTATGAAGATAATTACTTTCCAATGCTTGTAATTTGTACTCATAAACTAAAACCCATATTTTCCTGAGTGTATATTAATCCTCATATGCTTTTAAATAAACATTGAGGTGTGAAACCAAATAAAATTTGTGAAAAATTAATACTCAGTGAAATAGTATTTTTAAAAATTGCAAATTATGAAGATTACATCATACCATCAACACATAGACCTACTATCGCCTTAATTTACATAAAAAATATAACTGTCTTCCGTAATACGTTTGACACTTTTTGTAGGAACTTAGAATGTGAGTCACAATATGATACAGTTATACAGCAAGAATACTATAGTCTCTTAATAACTCATGTACGTACAGAATGCTAATTCATGTTTATTTACTCCTGTGGCCATTAAATCACTAGGTATAATAAATTTGCTTTTGATGTATACATGTGATCAGTACGGTTACTCCGTTACTCATACCGGTCTGTCCTATATGGATGGCCACTGACAACAACTTTACACAAATTCACCTTAATTAGCAATTGTAAAAAAACAGAACATTTAAGTGAAAAAAAATATTTCTAGAGTGTCCTAAGTTGGCCGCCTGGATTAAGGTATTTTGCGCGTTCGAGGCCTAGAAGTGCAGAAGAGGTTAAGGACGAGACAACGCGGGGTATAGGTCATTCGGGATAAAGTGAGCACTAAAAATGTAACCTTTGAAAAATATCACTAGCCGTTACTGCATATAATTCAACATTACCGCTAGTCCCCTCACTGCTTGTACAGTTGGCAGCAAAATTACATGATATAGTACTGTGTGTTTTCTATTTAAATACAACACTACAAAAAGAAAATCAACCAAAATCTATGTACTTGTAGTTTATATAATTAATTAACTTTTTTAATTAAACTTTATTGATCCATACTGACTACATAATTTATTTTACACCTGCAAACATCAAGTGACGTGTCCAGAGAGGTTACGTATTTCCCGACGTCAGCCTTTATGCACGATAGATATGAATTGACTGAAAATAGAACTTTAACAGGGCTTTTTTGAGTGCTCACTTTATTCTGAACCAGCTATATCACGCCACGTGCTAACCTCTAGGCGCAAGTCTGTGTACTGGCGTGTAGTCTTCTCTCTGACAACTACTCTCTATAGCATTCAGTGGTGACGTCATTTTATCACGTTATATTAAATATAAAAGTGTATTCCAGGCATCTATAGATTTTAAAAGATTCTGTGTCAAGATATTGGTAGCTAAATGGACCGCGAAACACTAATTTTCACAATTTTAGGCCGCGAGAAAATTGCCCATGGAGATAAATTGAGGTATTTTAATGGGTATGGACATGTGTGTAACGTTCTTTAAATGTTATCCTTAATCAGACTTTTTTTAACGCGCGCTAAGACGTTTTCTAATAAACTTGCATTGGCTGAAGCTCTGCATGCCTTTCTGGAGCCAGGGTAGACGGCCACCTTATGTCAAGTGTCTGTGATTAGACCTACTTTTAAAAGTCAACGTTCATGCTTAAGGAAGGAATGTATTCCTGAACAATTGTTAGAATAGTTTAAACGTAGGCAAACACCCTCTCCCCTTAATTTTTTTTATTTAAACTTTTCCCGACGTTCAGATAAGTTACTTAAGCTGGGAAATGATTTTATGGGGCGTCGCGGCCGCTTATAAATAGAGCTCATTGTGCAGTGGTCGTGCAGGTAGTGATTGCTTGGCACTTAACCTGTGTGCAGGAGTGTCGGGGTAGCGACTTAGGAAATAGAGGCGATAAGACGTCAAGAGACTAACGAGTCGCGGTGTGCAGTGATGAGGACTGAGCGACGGCGGAAGTGATTTCAGAGTATGTGGGTAGTTCACTTGCCTGTGTAGGACTGAAGAGCAGGAAATGCTATTGCTGGAATCAACGAGAACGTTCTAGAACAAAATATTACAGGTCAGTTTCAGTTGCCATATTGAATATTATTATTTTTACTTTAGTTTTAGTTTTGAGAAGAAACATTTTAGATCTAATTACTTTTATACGTACTGAAATTTTTATCCCGAAAATTCAATTTTCTTTGCGCTATTAATGTGTACGAAGGTCACAGTCAGTCCGGAAAATTATGACTACAAAATTGTCACTCTGATTGTGGCATAATTATAAGTTAACAGTTAGATCGCGATGTATGTACTGTAGTGCAAGGTAAATAAAACGTGCAGTATAATCCAGTGGTGGCTCTAGGATTGTTGCCAGGGAGGGCAAAATTAGCAGAGAACTATATATGGTTGTGCGCTAGTTGTCGCCACAGCCACTGACAAGCTGGTATGTAGGTGCCACTTATTACTGACTGGTCACAACACAATAAGTGGCCAGTAGATATTTCGTGGTCATTGGTGTATGGCGGCGCGTTCACACGAGTTAACAGTTCTCGGCAACTTGTGCCCTTCCTGGCGACAACCCTCGAGCCGCTACTGGTATAATCGAAAATTTAATATTTTTTTTAGCAGAATTTAAAAAAAAACTAGAAGTTAAATTATGTACTATTGTGACAAACCGAGCCTTAAGTAATTCTAGCTATAAGTGTTCAATGCAGCATAGAACTAACATGTCAAACACATTTTATTTGTAAATATTAGTTGTATGTTCTAATATACGGGTTTGCATATTGTCAGCAAATTATTGTTGTAAGTTATTTAAATTAGTTTGTTAAAATTTGTAACATATAAGTCAATGTCATGAAATCCCTTAATTTAATAAACATTGCACACCTTTTATATAAAATCTGGCTGCATTTAAAACAATCACTTGAAATTGTTATTATGTTGTCATGTAAGGTCAGGATTTTTGTGACCAGTCAACCAGCTAGTAAATTTGTTGTGTGAAAGGTCGCGCAGTTCCCGGTGAGGAACCCAGCAAAAATAAAGTTATTTTTAACCATTGCAAATTATATCTAGACAGTTTCGAAGTAAATTTCATCACTGTAAAGGCAGCAACGGATGTCCGTGTACTGAATTCAGAAACTCAACCAAACATGGTCAGTGACAGATCCAGATGGGGGATGCATACGGGCCTTGACCCCCTCGAGACTGCTCTAAAAATACACAGCAAATTAAAGGCCAAGTAAAACATTTAAAAAAATTACTTCATACTGTTGTGTGTTGGCCTGGTAGTAGGCATGTTATATCATGTTAGTTGGACAACTCGATGATTCAACCACAGTCATGGGTTTTACCAGAGGTGCTGCGATAAGCCCGAGACGTCATCGGGATGACGTCTTTGCGTACCGGTACGTGACTCTTGGCAGGTATGAGTGAGGTAATATCTAAATTTAGACCTATGGTCATCATGTTGCACCACCGATTGAAGTCACTAAAGTGGCCATATAAAAGCTTCGGAACTGCGAAATAAAGTCTATTATTGTGCAGTCAGTCTTGGAAAGTTCTTTGTGAGTCTTGTAGAGTCTTGTCTTTTGAAGTCTTCTAAAGTGTGAAGTGAGACCCGAGAGATTTGTGTGGGTCGGCATCGGCGCCCCAGTGGCATCGACGGACGTCGTGAGAAGTGACGGGCTGTGGAGAAGACAACATTTGAGGTGTAGTATCGGCGCGACAGAGTTATCAAGGTGTGGCGTCTCGAGGATGGCAACACGGCAGCGGTGGTCGGTGTCGAGGTTGAGTAACATCAGCGGGCTACAGAAGAGACAAACAACACTTGGGGAGTTGTATCGACGGCAGCAGTGAAGAAGGCGTCAGTGTGCTACAGATAGGTGGTGGGCTGTGAAGAACAACACTGCAGGTATCGTATCGGCGAGATCAGTCACTGGCAACTTAGGAGTGTTTGTTATTGGTCCTGTAAGAAGAAGGTTCTAAGCTTGTGGAGAGAGACTAGTGAAGAGATCTTGGTGACATCAGAGTATACTGTAAAGCTTCAGACACATACCTTCGAAGTAGAATAGGGCGAAACAAGAGGACAGCTGCTATGGGTCGACGGCCAACAAGGAGGTGAGCGACAGGAGTCGAACCGAAGACCTCAAGAGTGCAGACAGTGGAGCACTCAAGTTTCTGTGCAGCACATTGTGAGCCATAACCACTTCCGACTGTTAAGGTTACACATTGTCACTTTTTGAGAGATAGTTGATTGGATACATTACTAAATTCTTATTGTAATTTGTATGATTTAATTAATTATTTGTAAAATTGTTGTTCTTTAATTGTCAAAGTTAATTAATGTTTATGTGTTCAGTAGTAATTGTGTGAATAAGTAAGGGTGTTGTGGAAAATATAATTTATTACTGTTTTGTGTATTTTTGTAAGCTTTGTGAGCTAGTAAATCAATAACTTAATTCAACTCTTTTATTTCTAATTATAAGACCTCTGTCCCAATGAGCTCAGAGAATTGCCCACATTTAAGTTTTTGCTAAACTTGAAGCCAATACTTTTCCTAGAACCATATAAAATACAACTCAACATTAACAGCACAATAAAGTGTTGCAACAATATGGGAGTAGAAGCTTAAAAATATACTTAATTTGTTTTATATCAGCGCGATAGTATTCTCTTTTAAATCATAATTAATTTTAAAAATATTATAATTTCTTAAAGGGGATTTTTTCGAGCCGTGACTATTTGGCTGAGTGGTGTGATAAGATACAGTGGCAGCAGAGCTAAGAGACCTCAGTGTGCTCTGTATGGCTCGTGTTTTTTTGTGTGGCACCACAACAACCACCTGCACGCCGAGATTATCGTGCGAGCAGCGTAAGCTGATATAGCAGCGGTAAGAGTAAAGAGGTTCGGTGTGCACTGTACTGTTTATGTTACCCTTTTGTGATGTGTACCAGCGGCCACCTGCATGTCTATCTAGTGACTGCAGTTATCATGGTCTAGAGTATTCCTGTGCATGGACTATTTTGCAGTATGGTGCTTCACCAAGATACGACCTTCTTCTAGGAGCTTTGAGATAACTTCATGCCGAGAGAATTCGAAACATTAGAGTAAGGACATAATAGAGAGATGCGGCAGATACAGGAGGTTTTAGACCGGCAGGTGTCATGTGTGAGTTGGAGTGAAAGTGACGAGTGGCGAGAAGTGTTCGAGGGCGTCTAGCGAGGTTGACTGTGGCAAGTAGCCTGACGGAGTTTCTGGTTTACAAGAGGTTCATATATGGTAATGATAGGACAGTAGGTCCCCAATTGTAAATGGTGAGAGAGACATTTCAAGAACAGAGAACTTGTATATAGGACTGTGTTATTGTTTAGATTTTATAACCTTTACATAAATAATACTTATTTGCATTGTTTGCTGTTTTATTTAATATTAATTAATAATTATTGACATACAGAGATTATTTTAGTGTAGATAATAGTAAATTAATTACTTTAGCTTTATTTAATTTTTTTTCTTCTACCAAAGAACTCCATCCTTCTGTGTACCTAGTCCCATCTTGTAACACTGGTGTTAGAACCGGGATTGAGGCACTTTTTTTTTAATTAATTAAATATTTAAATAATAAAATTAAGTTTACATGGTTATATATTGAAAGAAACTTTTAGGATTTCTTAGGTGAGAAGTTTTAGGTTGTAAGTTTGTGCTTACAAGAAAAATGGCTAGTGAGTAAGGAGGATTGCGAGCTCGGAGTAACCAAATAGCTAGCCAAATTAGTGTTGTAAATACAAAAATTGAGAGTGTTAATGAAA
Organism: Medauroidea extradentata; assembly: GCA_003012365.1. Taxonomy (NCBI): domain Eukaryota; kingdom Metazoa; phylum Arthropoda; class Insecta; order Phasmatodea; family Phasmatidae; genus Medauroidea; species Medauroidea extradentata. The sequence goes on from PNEQ01049617.1 coordinate 70,278, forward strand.
ATGTAGATATGAAAATTGACAGTGTTAATGAGAATGTAGACAAGAAAATAGAAGGAATCAGTGAGCTAGTACATTCAAAAATAGAGTATGTGGACGAGAAATTTAAAAGTGTTTCTCAAATGGTGAACCATACAATTGACAGTGGTAATGAAAATGTCTAAAATAAAATCGTAAGTTTGAAAGGCGACTTGCAGTAAAAGAGGTGACTGTGTTAAAGATGGAATGTGATAAATTTCAACAGTGACAGGCAGGTGGTCAGCCATTGGTGTGTTGGGATAACAGTTTGACGAAGCTAGAAACAAGACACAAGAGTAGCGATGGAAAGTACTCTGCGACATCCAAATCAGTGGCAGGAGTATCACAGCACATGAATACAGCTGGGGTTGCCATGCCTGGGGATGGAAAAGGGGTTTCAATCAAACCTGCTCCTTATAATTGAAAAACTCTCTCGCGTGAATATCAGCACCAATATGAGATTGTTGTAACCCTGAATGGTTGGACAGAAGAGCAATGTGCCTACTACCTGGCAGAAGTGTTGAGAGGTTCTGCACTCAGTATACTCCAATCTCTGCCCAAATGACATCGCCTGGAGTGTTCTACTTTAGTCTCTACCCTGGAGGTGCGTTTCAGGGACTGCTATTTGCGACATGCTCACCATGCCCAACTTCGAAGCCGCAGTCAGCGACGTGGGGAGTCACTTTAGGAACTTTGGCAGGACATTGTGAGACTAGCCCATCTGTCAATCGAAGATGGTCCACAAGAGGCACGGAATGTGCTTGCCACTGGATACTTCGTTGATGACATTGCTGACATGGAGGTGCGACAAGTAGTACACCTGGCTGCACCTCATACCATGCAAGATGCCCTAGCCTGTGCACTGGAAGTTGAGTCAGCACAGCAGGTGCCAGCAAATCGGTGTGTGGTACGATTCGCGAAAGTAACGAGTAATGAAGAGGGGAATAGCATCGAGAATACCCTGAAGGAAATTAAAACAGCAATCAAAGTCATTTCCATCAGAGTTGGTGCTTTGGAGAACTGCCCTCCACCAGAGAAGCGACCAGAATGCTGGGAGAGTGGACGACCTGGACAGCTGAGAGTCCAGTGCCGACAGTATCAGCAACGAAACCAGGACCGAGAGAAAGGTGAGACCAACTCATCAGCTCAAAATTCGAAAAACATGTAATCACTGGTCTTCAGGGGCGAAGGTCGGTGATTGCTGGAGGTAAGGCACCACAATTCGTTCAAGCAAGTTTGGTGAAACAGGAAGTTGATGTGTTGCTAGTATAGAGCAGCCTGAATGATGTACCCTTTCAGATGGTCGTAGATACAGGGGCGTCCATTGCTCTTGTCTGGCCAGACATCATAGGGCCAGTTCCCCAATAATTTCAAGATCGAAACATTGGACAGTGCCTGTAAACAACTGTAACTGGTGAGAAAACAGCAGTGAAAGTAAGGAGACATGTGCAACTTAAGTTGGGAGATGTTAGTTACAACATGAATTCTACATAACATATATTGCAGATGCATGTTCATAGGGACTAGATGTACTGTACAAATTAGGATGCTGCATTGACTCTCGACTGGCGGTCTTGAGGGCAGGTTAAACAGAGTTGGTACTGATACCACGACCAGAATTATCTTCATCAGTCAGCTGCCCAGTAGTTTCTTGTCAGACCACTGTGTTTCCAGCTTATAGTGAAATTGTGATACCAGGGTGCTGTGTAGGAACATTTATGAGGTGCTTAGGCTCGATTGAGCATAATACAAGAGCAAGTAACTTTCCTGATGAAGTACTTATAGCAAGGACTTTGGTTTTATCAAGCTCACATAATCTCCCTGTTAGAACGATTAACTTGACTGACAAGGCAATTCGTCTTGAGGAGGGGGCTGCGATTGGGTTGTGTAAGCAGGTTTGCCAGATAAACACAACTGAGTCTAAGGTTTTGAAGAAGGACCTTGTAAAGCATACTCTGCCAGAGCCACTTGCAGAACTCCGGGAGAGGACAAAGGAAAACCTGGGCTGGAGACTAGAGAAGGCAGGGCAAAACTCTTAAAGAAGAATAAAAATTATTTTTATGTGGTTCAAATTATTTTGGTAGGACATCTGTGGCATGCCAACATATTGATGAAGGAGAGGCCAGACCTATCAAGGTACCCCCTAGATGTCTGCCTGTTGCTTCATATGAGGTGGTTGATGGCAAGAGATTAAGGATATAGATATTTTCGAACCATCGAACAGCCCATGGTCAGCTCCGGTTGTGTTGCTCAAGAAGAAGGAAGATTCAACAATATTTTGTGTGGATTACCAGTGGCTGAATGATGACCAAGAAAGACACGTACCCACTTCCTCGGCTAGATGACACGCTGCGTAGCCTGGCTGGAGCCCAATGGTTCTCAACCTTGGACATGAAAAGTAGTTACTGGCAATGTGAAGGGGTCCCAGAGGATAGGGAGAAACATGCTTTTTCTGTTCAAGGGTCTCGCCTTTTGGATTATGCAATGCTCCAGCGACATTTAAACTACTTATGGAAAGTGTACTACCTCTAGATATTTGTCTGGTTCATTCAGATGATATTGTGGCCACCAGGAAGACATTCGAATAACATCTGACACATCTTGATTCAGTGCTTCAAAAGGTAACAGCAGCAAATTTGAAGCTAGTTCCCACAAAGTTCCAAAGAAGAACAAAATTCATGGTACATGTAATGTCGACTGAAGGCATAGAAACAGATACAGAGAAGGCAGTGGCAAACAGAGACTGGTCACAGCCAACTGGCTGAGTCAGCATTTTGTTCGTGAATTTGCCACAGTAACAAAGCCATCACATGAGTTAACTGAAACTAAAATAAAATGTCTCTGGACCCCCAGAAAATTAAAGGAAATTTTGAATTCACCTTCTGTCCTTGGCTATCCTAGCAGTGATGGCGAGTTAATTTTAGACACAGATGCGACCGATGTATGGAATGGTGCTGTATTGTATTGCCACAGATCCAGTATTGGAAAGGGAGGGCATTAGAGTATTTCAGCAAAGTGTTATATATGCCTGAAAGAAATTACAATGTAACTCGGAGGGAGCTCCTTGCAATGGTAATGTCTATTTAACACATTCACGATTACTTATATGGAAGGCATTTTACTCTATGAAGGAAGGCATTTTATTCTACGAACAGATTATGTGTCCTTATGTTGGTTACTGAACTTAAGAAACCCAGAGGGACAGATATCTAGGTGGGTGCAGCACGACCAAAAGTATGATTTTGAAATACATAATAGACCTGGTCGTTTACACAACAATGCTGATGCACTGTCCAGGTGGCCATGCGAACCAATGTTCTTTCACTGAGAGCACCAGGAGGGAAGACTGTCAAGACACCAACTGCTCGAAAAACAAGAATCCAAGAGTTCATTATTGACAACAGACCCTCTTCATGGAGTGATGGAAGGATGGGCAAATACCAGAGATTGGACTCTGCCTTTAGGTCAATACTAGAATGGAAGGAAAAGGGCAAGCACCCAGTGTGGGCTGAGCTATCCGAACAAAGGGCTTCAACCAAGGCATACTGGGCACAGTGGGATTCTCTAGCTTTGAGAAATGATGTGCTGTACCATATTTGGGAAAGTGGAGATGGCAAAGAAACATGCCTACTGTTGGAACTCCCAGAAACTAGAGTTCCAGAGGTGCTGAATGGACTTCATAGTTCAGCAGCCGGAGGACATTTTGGAATGAATGAGACTCTCAACAAAGTAAGATTGCTAAACTATTGGCTACGTTGCAGGGATGATGTTTAGAACTGTTGCAGATTGTGTATTGCCTCTACTGCAAGGAAGAGACCAAGAACTAGAGGACATGGTCATTTTAAGAAGTACGTTGTTGGAGCCCATTTGAGTGGATGGCAGTAGATATTTTGTTTACGTTTCCAGTGACTGAGAGGAAGAATCGTTACCTATTGGTGCCACAACACTACTTCACCAAGTGGCATGATGTCATACTAATAACTATTCAAGAGGCTAGCACTGTGGCCAGTGCTTTAGTAGAGCATAAATTCTCAAGGTTTGGAGTATCACTCGAACTTCACTCGACCAGGACTGCACCTTTGAAGTGAAGTTGATTCAGGAGGCGACCAAAATTCCGGGAATGAAGAAGAATAGGACTACACCTTTGCGTCCTCAGTCAGATGTGATGGTCGATTGGTAAACTGTACCTTGGAACAGTATCTGTCCATTTTTGTAGCAGACAATCAAAAGGATTGGGAATCTAAGGTGCCCTTGTTCCTCCCTGCATACTGTACTTCTGTCCATGAAGCCACTAGGGTAACACCATCGAAGATACTGTTAGGGAGAGAACTTCGCCTTCCAAGTGATCTGCTATTTGGAAGACCAGCGGAAGTAGAGCAGCCTGTTTCACCGACAGTGTATGCCGATGAACAGAGTCGCAAATTGGACACAGAAAATTACTTTTCTCGGCAACATTTAAGGGTAAACAACGACAGAACGAAAACAAGGTATGATCGGAGGGGACCTGAAGAGAAGTTTCAAGAAGGGCAGCTGGTGTAGTTGTATAACCCACAGCGACGAAAAGGATAGAGTCCGAAACTACAGAAATGCTGGCAAGGCCCTTACCATATTGTCAAGATATATGACATGGTTTTCCAGTTTGTTCGCAAGGGCTCTCGGATGAGAAAACCCAAGATTGTATATATAGACAGAGTGGCTTACTATGATGGACCAGAGACTGTTGTGTCTGCTCAGGACAGACAGACTTAAGGAGAGGGCAGTGTTACGAGAGCTGTGTAATAAGATACAATGACAGCAGAGCTAAAAAAAACCTCAGTATGCCCTGTACGGCTCGTGTAAACTTGTGTTGTGCCACACCACAGCAACCACCTGCATGCCGCGATTATTGTGCGAGCAGCCTAAGCTGTTATAGCCACAGTAAGGGTAAAGAGGTTTGGCATGCACTGCGCTGTTCGTGTTACCATTTTGCGATGTGTGGCAGCGGCCATATGCATGGCTATCTCGGGTGACGGCAGATATCATGGTTTAGAGTATTCATGTGTGAGTTCTATTTTGCAGGATGGTGATTGACCCAGATATGACCTCCTTCGAGGAGCTTTGAGATAACGACTTGCCGAGAGAATTCGAGTCTTCAGCATAAGGGTTTAAATGAGAGCTGCGGCAGATACAGGAGAGCTTTTTAATGTCAGGTGTCTGGTGTGAGTTGAAGTGATAGTGACGAATTGCGAGAAGTGTTCGAGGGCGTCCAGCGTGGTTGATTGAGGCGAGTGTCATGACGAAGGAGTTTCTGGGCTACAACAGGTTCATCAGTGCTCTTGCTAGGATAGTGAGTCCACTATTTGTAAAGGGGGAAAGATACATTTCAAGAACAGAGATCTTGAATGCAGGACTGTAATGGTAATTATATTTTATAATATTTGCGTAAATTGTAGTTTTTGGTGTTGTTTGATGTTATATTTATTTGTAATTAATCATGAGTGACATACATACATTATTTTGGTGTAGATAATTGTAAATAAATAACGATATCTTTATTTATTTTGTTTTCTTTTACCAAAGACCTCCACCCTTTTGTGTACCTAGCCCCAATGTGTAACAGCAGATATATATAGGGGGAGGGGGGCACCTTTGAACATTTGATACATTTAGTTTTAAATTTTTTTGAACAATTTTATTGTTTGTGAAATGGTGACACTTGGCAGGCAGTATCGAAATATTATCGTTTTACATAGTCTACTACATTATTTAAGATTTTTACATCCTAACCTGCATAAATGAATGTGTTCAATTCTGCCCCATATGGGGGTGGATTTGAACATGGTTGGGGCAGCTTTAAACTGGCTTGGGGTACTTTTGAACACGTGTAAAATCATCGGGTATTTGTTTAACTGTAAGTAGGAATTGTAATTATTACGCCATAGTTTTATTCCATGCATGTTCATCATGTTAAAAGACATAAACAAATTCAAAATTTTATGACAAAATCCATACCAAAAAATAATTTCTATTGGGCTACATTAGAAAATGAACTTTTACATTGATAGCAGTAGCCTGATTTACAAACCCATTTGAAAATGTTGAAAGTAAACAGAAAATGATAAAAACTTAGCAGCTCTCTTGGTTTTCCCTGCTGAAACTGGGCGAGGAAGTTTACACATGATATCTTCCTGAAGCACTGACGACTTGTCTTCTGAGTCCGGAAACATGAACTGGTTTTTGTTATTCGTTTTCTTCAAAAAGCTGATGACACATTCTGATGAATCAATTATCTCTACAACTTGCCCCACGTAATGCTCAATTTTTCGTTTTGTTGCAAATTTTACTAGAATAAAGTCACCTAACTCAAGAGAGTCAATACTAACATGATTAGGCATGATCTCGGGAAAGGTTTCTTCTTCATCTGACATTGTTAACGTTAATGAGGATTCAGAGTCATCGTTCACAATAAAATCTTCTTATTCGGAACTTTCGTCAAACTCAAACAGTTTCTTCTTAGTAGGCCTAAATGTAGTTTTAGCTTTCTTTCCACACTGTTTTACTTTTCTCAGCTTTTTTGTAATCTCTCTATGGTTTCACTCTCTATCCGATCCTTTTCTGGAATGTCTGTCAGAACTCTTGATTTCCCTCGTTTCCTCCCACGGGCTCCTCCTATCTTCCTCGGCTCTGCTTTTGGCAATGGACGAACCTGTTCAGGGGATAAAACATAAATTTGTGACATTGTTCTCTCTTGAGCAAGTTTGTCCGACATTGTTGCAACTGTGGTGGAAGGACCAGGAATATTGGCTACCAACTCAGATGTTCTGGCAGCATGTTCAAGGGATACAACAGAATTTTGTGACATTGTTCTTTCTTCAACATCTTTCTCAGATATTGTTGAAACTGTGGGCAAAGAACCAGGAATATTGACAGTCGGTTCAGATGTTCTGGGAGCATGTTCAAAAGATGCAACAGAATTCTGCGACATTGTTCTTTCTTCAGAATCTTTCTCAGACGTTGCAACTGTGGTAGAAGGGCCAGGAAGAGGGCTGACTGGCCTATCTGTCACAGCTGAACATTCAAAATCTTCATCTCCGAAAACTGAAGTAGAAAATGGCCAGATACCTGCCTTCTCAATTCCAGATATTATATTTTTTCTGCTAAAGGACATATTAAATGCATCCTTGCAGATTCCTGTTAAGTGTGCCACTGCTATTGTTTTGCCAGGATGATTTAACATCCATTCGTTCTGGCAAACAGCTAACTTAGATTTGAATGGCCCATACACTGCAACATCAAGTGGTTGCAGACGGTGTGAGCAGTGAGGAGGAAAGGTAAGTAACACTATGCCATTTTCCTTGGCATACAACACTGCTTGTAAACTGCAGTGTGTTTCATGGTTGTCCATAAGCACAAGAATTGGTTCTTCCTTGGAACATCGCGTGAAAGATTTAACGTGCTCAAGAACATTTACAAACAAAGGAGTAGTCATCCAACCACTGGTAGGACTGTTTGCTAATCCCAGGCTTCCTTCTGGAGCATTCTACATTAGTAGGTCATTCATTCTTGCCCGTGGAAATACAAATACTGGAGGTAATGCATTGCCTGTAGCATTTATTATGGCACACATCGTAATACATTGACCTCTCTCAGCAGATACAGCCTGTCCTACCTGTTTAACACCTGTCTTCGCGGGGGTGCGGCGTTTGTCCTAAATTCGTTTGTCCTAAAACCATTTTTCGAGGTTTTGTTGCTTGAATTTCGTTTGTCCTAAAATCGTTTGTCCTAGTCATTTATCCTAAATTCATTTTTCCTAATGTTGTTTGTCCTAAATTCGTTTGTCCTAAAATCATTTGTCCTAATTTAGTTTGTCCTAAAATCGTTTGTCCTAAAATCGTTTGTCCTAATTCCGTTTGTCCTAAAATCGTTTATCCTAATTTCGTTTGTCCTAAAAATCATTTGTCCTAAAAGGCGTTTGTCCTAATTTCGTTTGTCCTAAAATCACAATTCAGTTTTCAAATTCGTTTGCCCTAAAATCGTTTGTCCTAATTTCGTTTGTCCTAAAGTCGTTTGTCCTAAAGGGCATTTATCCTAAAATCGTTTGTCCTAATTTCGTTTATCCTAAAATCATTTGTCCTAAAATCGTTTGTCCTAATTTCGTTTGTCCTAAAATCATTTATCCTAAAATCATTTGTCCTAAAACTTGTTTTCTTAATGTGAATACTTTTTTCATATTTGCATTGAATTCCACCAGACACAGAAATTGCCTCATGGCTTTGCTGGACACTGGTGTTTTGCTCATTGCCCCACTACGAGCGTCAGTGTCGCGTCCTTAGTGTGTTGACAGAGAACGCCTCTAGTGGTCAGTGTGAGAACTTGCTCGTGACGAGAAACAGCTACTCAACACTGCCTTCCCGCTGCAGTGTCAGTGTTCAGCAGGGCTCGGTCCGAGTTCCCGCGCTTTCTTTCGTTGGTGTCGCTCCCAGCTGCTGACGATACGCGGAGGGCTTAGGTCACGCAGTGCTGTGGTAACCGTCCCCAAAAATCATTCATTTTAAACACACCAGAACTGTAAAACAATTTAATATATTGAGCTTTAAATGTTTACAGTATATTTATGAAAAGTTCTGCTAGTAATGCTGTAAGTTAAATTTCTATACACCAATTAGTTTTTTTTAATTGTTTTTCAAGTGTCCCTGTTCGCTACTAACAGGAAGAAAATGCGATTCTAAATATAATAAGTTAGGATTTTTTTATTTTTTTGGAAATCGATTTGGGGGATTCGTCTTTATAAGCGAGCGAATCATGGACAATTTTTTTTAACTTTGAAGCTTATCTTGAAGAAATTAATTAATCACTATTATTTTGGTGACAGGTAGACGACAGAAAATATCATCCACGCATGGACTACGTGCGACCCGAACGAACATCTCTCAGTTTACCTATCCACCAAGCATTTACTAAGTTAATTATCAATAATTTATTTGTAATAGCTATTGACGCTTCAGCTATTTCGAAAACATTTTGAGTTATCAAAATTTAAGTTTGATTAATGTTAATTTTACTATTAAATTCGCCTAATGTGGAGTGCTTCTGTATGACTCTGACAGAATCATTTTATAAAAGGCACTGTTGGATAAGTATAAAATACAATGGCGTAGCCAGAGGTAAAGGGGGAATAAAACGGGGGTTTATATCGGGATGTACCACCCCTCCCTAAATAAGAAAGTCTAAAACTGTTTTTCACAAAATAGTCAATTGTCTTTCTTTCTTAATGAAAACTGCGAAAGAGAGGCTATTGCTACGAACATAACGTTTAAAGCTGCAAATGTTTTAAACGCCTATTACATTTATTTTTTTCATTCAAATGTATAAATTTGCCTAACCCGCCATCAGCCTCCTTATATAACGTTCGCTGTGTGTGTATTAGGTACTTAAGTACACAATTTAGATTTCCATGTCATACAATACTTTGTAGCAATGGAGAATAATTTGACTTCCAGCGCACTAATTCTCGCACATGTAGAAGATAAATCAAGGTACGGACACTTGTATGAATATAATTTTATCGATACAAAATGAATGCAAAATTAACTAATATCATTTGCACACCAAGGTACGGTTAC